>APFE030040516.1:368132-400238 GCA_000404065.3 Pinus taeda | reverse complement strand
TATATAATATTAATACTTTTGGTTCATATTGATTAAATACATTACCTAGTCTATATTTGATATTAAACTAACTAACTAAATATTCATTTATATTACTTAAATATAGATCATTTCAGTAACTAATTAATTCCTATTAATTAATTTATATTTAAATATGGTAATAGGCATATAATTGACTTAATAACTATTTAACCAATTATGTTCTCCTGTCCTTATCCCTTGGTCTAGTCCGGTTAGCCGTTTCCCAGTCAGATATAGCCATTAATCAGTCTAGCTGACCAATTCAATATAGTCATTCCCTAGTCAAATATAGCCATTGGATGCTCTGTTATGTCTATTTAACATGTAGTCTAGATCTGATTCTTCAACTTGTCTTAACGATGAACTACACTCGTTGGTTCAAAACACGTCGACAAATGCATTCGAATCTGATTTACTCCAAAAATTGTTCTTAAAAAATGACAATCACGAGGTGTAGATTTGGCATGGGTTCATTTTTACACAAGTTTGAACCATGGGGAACTCTGCTTGAATTTAGTTTCATGTTTACACAAGCTTGAAGTGAAAAACTATGCTTGACTTAAGTTTGCATGCCCCCAACATAATGACTCAATTCGAGGTACATGCCCCCCCAAGCTTCATTTCATTCAGCGAGGCGGATGGAATCAAGGTTCACATTCGAGTTCCAGGAAAGAATTGACTGGAACTTGACGAGATCTTAATCGAATACTCGATTTGGAAAAGGGAGTTGTTTCATTTTTTTAACAAGGTTGACACAGTAAAAGAACTATCGTCAAGACTCCTTGTTTCATTTTTTTAACGAGCTTGACACAAGACAAGGACTATGCTCAGATTCTATATTTCGTCTTTTAATGAGCTTGACAAAAGATAAGGAACTATGCTCACCATTTGTTCATGGACCATACAAGAACATGGCTCCCAATAGGTCCTCACTAGATGGGAGAACCACACTCTGGGAGGAATACATCCCAACTGGTACCAATGATAGATCGGGTTCCAATGCCCCCAATACATAATGTACTATACCATTTTTGTGATCGTCAGCAGATGTGGATACGGAACGGGTAGCCACATAATTGACTTGTGGCAAGGAAGGTATTGGTTGCAAACAAGAACCAATAGGGGATGATGGTTGCATAGCAGGCACCTGGTGACCAATGAACGACAATTGATCAATGGTCACTATTCTCCCTTCACATGGAAAACAAACCACACGAAAAAGCGAAGAGACAAGAGCTACCATGACATAAACATAGTTGGCCTCTCGCTTATCTGACTTCTTCTTCTTCATCATCATCTTCTTCTTCTTAGCCTCCTAGTTACCAGATGTCAAGCTTTCACCAGGTGAAGTAGAAGACGAAGGTGAAGAAATAGGGGATGAAGGTGAGAGGTCAACCTTAGAATCAATGTGATGTGATTCAAATGAAGGAGATGGTTGGGTAGGAGTTGGGACATTCGGGACCACTAAGGTTGAAAATAACTAGACAGGTAAACCAATGGTTAACCCAGGGAGGGACAACATTGCCATATAAGGAGCACCAGGATTTCCAAAATAATGAAAAGGAATAGGATTCACATTCAAGGGGAATCCTTGACCGCTAGACTCTAGAAATGTTGCCATTGGAAACGACCCTAAAGAATCACTAAGGAAGGTAACTTTAACCAAGAATATTTTGTGGGTAGTTAGTTTTAAGACACTAAAATGAAACTTTGCCTTTTCATATTTTAAGAGTTGAGAAAAGGGAGAAAGGTGACTCTAGTCGCTTTTGGAGTTAACAAGCTCGAAAGGACAAGTGCTCGATGATATTTTAACTTTAAAGAGTCAAAAATACCAAAATTATTACTCAAGATAATCTAGGCAAAAGGATTACCAGATAACTGTGAATTGCATAATACCTCTCTGCAAACCAAAAGGAACGAGCATGCAATCTCCCTGAATGTTGTGTTCAGTGTATCATGTTTACAAGGTGGCAAACTCGACTTCCTATGGATAAAGGATTGCAAAACTAGTGAGGTATCCCTTTATATACGCGATGATATGGGGAGCACAAGTCCGTACTAGCGCTGTCTAATGCCAAAGTGAATGGCAGATGCTAGGATTAAAGATGTTAGAACACATCTCCAGCCTAGACCACTAAACATGAGAATTAAGTTTGAATGCTTCCTTAGGTTAATTCAATAAATTTTAATGGTTGATCTTAAATTAGGTTTCAATTCCAAGGCCCTACCGATGTCATGTGAAAACTCCTATATGCAGCTATATGAGAAAAGAAATCTTTCTTTGATGAAAGTTAATGCTAATTGAGGTATAAAGAGCACACAATCAATGCAACAACCACAGAATGAAATCTTTCAATAATACATGTCCTAAATGCACTTAATCTTCCCTTAACAACATAAGAAGTTCCATTTCATTTCCAGTGCTTACGATGATGCAATTATGGCTTCTCAATAATGCTACTAATGCAATATTTTCGCTTAAGTAAACTAGAATGACGTTCTTCTTTTCATAAAATGCAAATGAATATTTCACATAAAGCAATTTAATGAAAATATCACAATTCCGAACAAATAAGCATCAAAAAAATCCAAAGCATGATAAATGAAACTAAAAGCAACTTCTTCCCTAAATCGAACAAACCAAACACATAAATGCTTTAATCGAGAAACCAAGCAATATAATCTATGCTTGGAAAGAGAAAAGAGACCCTCAAAATAAGAGAACAAATGAGACTCTTTGACTCATTCAATTGAAAATGAAGCAATGAAGATGTTATGACTCAAAGATGGATTAAACAAAGAAACAAATCAGAAGCTTGAAACAATGAGTATATTAACAAATGAACAATAATTGACCTAGATGCCCTAGGATCATAGAAACCATCCAAAAAACTCAAAAATTCAAGCAATGAAACTTCAATTCAATCAATCAATCAAAGCCAACAAACAAAGCATCCTAGTCTCTTCTGGGTGGAAGAAGAGAGTCTGAGGGTCAAGACACACTGGCACTAGAATGGGGAAAAACTCTTATTTTTTCTTAACTCAGAGACCAACACGCTTTTTGGGCTGAAACTAGTGCTGATCGACATGATTGGCTAGGCTACAACTAGTGTTGATAGGATTGATTGGCGTGACTATTTGGCCAAAAAGAGCACTGATTGAGGGATTCAAAGAAAAAATAAAAAAGAACTTCACACAAGGCCATGCTTAACACATTAGAGGGTAACCAAAAACTTGACTTGGTGAGAAAAAAAACAACTGAATGGACAATAACCTAGATGCCCTAGGGACACAAACCATCCAATACTCATAAAATCAAGTAAGGAAAACTCAAACCAATCAAGTAAACAAATCAAGCTAACTAAGCTTTCTAGCTAGGGAGAATACATGGAAACAAGCCAAGAAACAAAACTTATAAGGGCAGGACACACTGGAAATCATTCAAGAGAAATACTGATCTTAACCTAAGGAATCGATGTGAGTGCTTAACTGACAAAATCCCACAAGGGGGTACTACATGACTATTTAAGAGTAAATCACCTTGATTAGTGTGACTGTCAAAAAATAAACAACATTGATCAAGGATTTCAAGGAAAAAATCAAAATTTTTAGAAATCAACACTAGACCTATCACTCTAAATTCAAGACTCTAGGTAGCAGATGGTGTAAAGCACACAAAACCAAAAATAAAGAGTGATACGACAAAAGTCAACAAAAATCATGAAATGCAAACAATCCCAAGAGAGGGATGGTTCCCCAGTGGAGTCGCCAATTTGTGGAGTAAGTAAATCTCCTCTACAGATAGAGGTGATCCCTCTAGCCCAAGAGTGGGTCTAGCCACAACCAAAACAACCTAATGAAAACTTCCTTAGACTAAAATTGAATAAGATGGCATACCTCTTAGAATGCTAATCTGCTTGATGGTGATATCGCTTCTTTGCCCCAGCTTCATTTCGTTATTTCCATTCAAATACCTAAAACAAACACACAATCAGATTCAATCTACTTAAAAAGTCAAGTAATCTTAAGCCATCAAATGTAATATGACACTAAATGTAGGAAATAAATAGTTAGTTGTATTAATAAAACTTCAAAGAGAAATATAACTGAAGCCTTGATGTTGCAGTTTCCCTTTGGCATGTCCGAGTCACAACACCACTAGAAGAATCTTGTGATTCACCCTCAACACAATGGGAGTTCAAGGCCTCTTTCCTTATGCTTCAAACTAAACACACCAAGCTTATTCTCCCTTCACACACAAACTAGAAGGCTAAGGATCTCAATATGGCTCTCAAGATTTGCAGATTATTTCAGCCCTTTTATTAGCTAGCTGAGGGTGTGTAATAGGGAATTTATATATCTTTGATGAAGGGGAAATGGATCCTCTTATGGTGGGAGAGGCCTTATCTCTTATGGTTTGTTCCATCTTAATACGGGAAAGGAGCTCAAACAGACTCTCTCAGCTCTATCTTGCTCAACTATTTACTAGACTTCCATTCAAGAAGCTTCTAGAGCTGGAAGCTTCGACTCCATTTTTATAAACTTGCCAAAATAGGGTTGGCACAAGTGATGAAAGGCTCACTTGTGTCATTCAGTGCTAGTCCTGGTTTTAAACTTTGCAAATCGGCGCAAGGGAAGAACTGAGCACTAGCACCAGTCTTGAAAACTCAGTTTGAAGGAAGATTCTTGGGAAATGACGAAAAAGGGAAATGTTCCGTAGATGAAGGGGGGTGTAGGGACATGTTCTTCATGGTAGGGACAAATATGAGGGTCATTATAGAGGTCCTCAAGGATTGAGGAACAGTGAGTACAGGGATAGTGACAAAATGTTGTGTAACAATGAGTTGGGTGTTTTCTTCATCTGTTTGTGCATGTAGTGATCCTTATGGTAATGGTATAACTTTGAGATCCAATGTCTTATCTGTCTCTAGAAAAGTTGTGATCGCTTGCTACAGGCTCACTTGAATCTCGCTCACCTATCCCACGCTCACTTGTATCCATCCTGTTTGAATCTATAGGTCACACAGATCCTTTTGCACATTCCTCAACATTTGTAGGTAATGTTGTTCAAACTATTTTCATAGTTTTGTCATGGTGTCACGGACCTTATCTTTGATTTTATCGAAGTCCCCCTCCGTGAGGACCATTTGATCAACGTGTGAGTGCTTTTCAGATTTTGTCTTCTTTCGATATCTGAAAGTCATCTCCTTGATCTACTTATGTAGTTTAAAGGGAGTGATCTTCTCTTTGCCCCCACCTCCTTCGACATCAAAATCCCCTTTTTCCTCAGTGTTCTTAGAGTGGACCCTTCAACATCAATAATGGTCTCCTTAGCCACTCGGTCTTTCTTAGTAGTTTCCTTAGCAACAACTTCCTTGGCAACAACATCCTTCTTATGTTGTGGAGCTTTCTCTTGAGCTATGGTCTGCTCAGCCTCCTTCTTCTTCTACATTATTGTGGCATACACAGAGGAACTTTCCCTTGCCTTGCTTTTACCTGCACCGAGATCTAATGTCTTTAGCCAATCTTTTGGCCATTGCCCCACAATATCCTATGCATCTACCTCATTTACGAGGTATGTCAGGTTGTACCAAGTTTTCTTTGGATCATTATTCACACAGATAGACACATTGTGAAAATCCACGGATAAAGTTCAAATAGTGTTCAAGGTGGATTTTCACAATGTTGCTTAAATAGAGTTGGTGACAACTTCAACCTCTGGTTGGTCACCATGTAGAGCTCCATCTCTGGTAGCTTCCATAGCATCTTCATCTCCATCACCCTTTTAGGGTCCTTTTTCGCCCATAGCAAAGCAAACTTCATGAACTCTTGTAATTCGTCATCCTATGGAGGGAACTAACTATCTTCTAGTAGTGTCCACACAATTAGGGAAATAGAAAACAACAACCAGACATAGTGGAATGCCTTGCCACCATCCCGTGCTTCATGAAAATTGATCAAAAACTCTTTTCATAGGTATTGTGCCTAGTTGTATTGCACCCCCTTCGCGCATTGGGCAACAAGTGAAATTGTTGGCACCAGAACCTCATCCACATGACACTTTCTCATGACCTTGCAGGCCAAAATGTGGGTGGAAAATTGTATCGGTTATTTGTGATTGAGCAAATGGAGTATCCTCGTGACTTCTTTACTAAACCAAACTTGCTCTTCATTTTTCCCGTGAGTTGCTTTTCCTTGGTCTTACGTCCAAAATCCTCAACCAGATCCACCCCTTGGTATGGCAACCTTGTGATATGATGGATTAGCATATCTGTAATGGGGATGGATTCTCCCAACCAGAGACACCCATCATGAACCAATGTGAGAAATTGTTGCACACAGAACGTATTGATAGTCGGTCTGCTGAAATGTGGTACCCATAGCATATTCAGCAATCCAGTCTTCTCAACCCCGTGACCCACTTCATAGGCTCCAGTCATGTGACTCTAGTTTTCTCATAATATATCTTGGCCAAATACTTGTTAGGCACCAATTGTGGGAATTTCTCATGATCCGCCAAATCCCAAACTTCTATTTTAAGCGCAAGAATGCACCCTAAGAGTGTGCCTTCAAATACTACCTTCTCCCATAGCAATGATATAGAAACCATAAACTTCTTGGTATATGGATCTTTTGGTACCTTCTCTTTGCCTGTCTACGGAGGGATATACTTCGGGAGCCTAGTGATAGGCTCTCCCTCCTCAACATCCAACTCTTCAAAACTTTCGCAAATCTCTTCTTCATCAAGATCCAGGGATTCATGTGGCTATTTTGACTTATCCATCTTCCCTTTTTGTCGAATCTTAGTGGGATTCTTCCTTGGTGATTACCTCACTAGAACAGACTGTGGGTTCTTCTATTTCTCCTTAGAAGTAGATGGTTTGGGCCTATGCAACCTCGGTTCCGTAAGCACAGATGGTGTGGCTTCCATTTCCGACCTAATTTGAGGGGCTGTGACTTTAGAGGCAGTGGCTTCAGGACTTGCAGCTTCTGCTGGATTGGTGGTCGTCATTCTCTCAAAGATGATCTCGCGCTGCCACTTAGGTAAGCAGGTAAACTCTCATCGAGCTAAAATATCCTCCCAAATTTTCTCAGACATACAACAATATAATTATCTAAAAGCCAAGTGTTCTAATGCAGGGAAACATGCTATATTTATAGGCAATTTCAAATTCAAATACGATCGTTCCTTCCAAATTTTGATCATAAATGCATCTTTGGCGGCAAATTACCAAATATTTGCACAATAAATGTAGCCTACCTATTCTTCCTAATGGGATTTTTGCCATCCAATAAACTACAATGCACCCAAAAACTATTTTGTGACCCTACTACGTGGCCCCAACCTTCATGGCACAACTCTTCCTAGCGCACTTCTTGCTTCCATCGCACAACCCCCTTCATTTTTCCACTTCTTAAGCAATGTAATTTATAGTCCTGTACTTCCTTGTAGCTGCCTGGAGCACTCATACTATCGTGCCATCATGTAGTCATTATGTAAGGACATGCCCCCTTTGTGCAACATCAAGTGACTTACATTAACTTTCCTCGGAAATAATTCCCCATTCAACTTTGCGAGCTGAACTGCACCACCATATGTAATTTTCTTGACTACATAGGGTCCTAGCTAATGCATTTGAAACTTCTTAGGGAACTTTGTGAATTTTCTATCATAAAGTAGGACCAAATCATTCACTTGAAAGGTGCACATATTAATATGTCAATCATGTCAGGCCTTCTCGCACTCCTTTTGCACCTGTTGGTGAAATCCTGCTAAAAACTAGTCTTCTATCTATAGAAACTACACGAGGCACTCCTCCATCATATCACAATCTGCCATATCAGTCAATGTTGCAATCCATAAAATCAACACAATATACTCCATGGGCATCAAAAACTCTATCCCGTAGATGAAACTGAAGAGATTTCGACCTATCAACTTTTTTCACATCATCCTATATGCCCACAAGACTGCTGATATGCGTACATTCCAATTGCTCCTCTGTGCACTATAGATATTTTTCAATGCGTCCTCCAAGATTTTATTGAAGGCTTCCACCATACTGTTAACTTGAGTATGATAGGGTGTACTCTTCTGATGATAAACCTAGAATTCTTCAAGCATCGTGGCAATTGTTTCATTTAAGAAATGGGTACCGCTATCGCTCATCAATATCTTAGGATATCCAAACCGAGTCAAGACATACTCAATTAGGAACTTTGAAGCTGTAGCAATGCCATAGTCTTTGATTGGTTGTGCTTCCATCCATCTCATTAAATACTTCATCACAGTAATAATGTATTGCACTCCCATCTTCTTCCCTGGTGGTTGTATTGGACCCATAAAATCAATTGCCCACTTGTCAAATACATGCAACAAGAATTGTGGGTTCAAGGGCAGTTTGTCCCTCCGTGATGGATTCCCCATCCTATGAAAAGCATCACATGCCCTGCATTACACCTTAGAATCCTTGTACACCATTGGCCACCACAATCCTGCGCATAAAATTTTTTGCGTGGTTGCTTTGCTTGCATAGTGTCCTCCTATCACTCCTCCATGTCCTTCGTTGAGGATGTTAGATTGTTTAACTCTAGAACATATCGACACAATATATCATCAATGCCCATCTTATATAAGTGTCATGCGATCATTGAAACATCAGCTATGTGGACCACTAACTCCTCTTTTAGCTATGTAGAGAATCCTTCCGGGCCATGCTAGTAGTTAAAAACTATATTATATCAACAAAATGATCATCAACGACATGTACAGTGAAGAGTTGTGCATCCGGAAACCCTTCGTCCAAATTAGTTGGTTCTTTACCTGTCTCAATTTTGGATAGATGATATAGTCCCAAATTCAATCGTCTGGGCTTCACAATTACCTCAAAATCAAATTCTTGGAACAACAATAACCACCTACAGATTCCCCCCCCCCCAAACATAGGCTTGTTGACCAGGTATTTGAGAGCGAAGCGATCTGTGTACATTTTGAAATATGTGCCTAGCAGGTAATGTCAGAATTTCTGTAGTGCTTAGACAATCATTAGTCCTTTGTGTTTTGTAGTTGAATAGTTCTTGTTGGCCTTTAACAATTTCCTGCTTGCGAATGCTATAAGATGATCAATTTCACATTCTCCTGGCTAGGTCAATATCACACCCAACGCAATACAAGAGGCATCCACATGTACATGAAACTCTTTCTTCAAATAAGGAAACACAAAAATGAGTGCAATCACCATGTTTTCCTTTAACACATCCAGACTGCACTCACATTCCTCATGCTAGCAGAAAATCACGTCCTTCTTCAATAGTTTTTCCATCGGCGTAGTTATCTGTGCATAAGCTTTGATAAAATTTCTATAGTAGCCAGTGTGCCCCAGTGTTGCACAAAACTACTTTACATTCTTCAAAGCTTCTAAATTGACAATCACAAGGTCTACCATTAATCCATACTTGAAGTCTACATGGCCTAGAAATATCTCCTAAGGCACAAAAAAGATACATTTCTTCAGATTCAGGGAAATTTGGTATCTGCTACAAGTATTCAACATAATATGTAGACTTGCAACACGGTGCTTTACCAATCCAAACATAGTCTAGTCATCAAAATAAATTTCTAATAATTATGGATGAACTCTTTAAATGTTGCAATTATAACCCTTGAGAAGATCGTAGGTGCATTCTTCAGCCTGAATGGCATCATTGTGTACGGAAAGAATCCCCACTATATTACGAAGGTCTTCATGGTGCAATCCTTCGGCATGATCTTAATTTGATGGTACCCTGAGAACCCATCAATGAACGAATAAGCTTCATGCCTTCCAACATTCTCCAAAACCGCATCCATAAACGGGGTTCGAAATGGGTCATGAATGCACGCATCATTAAGCTTTCTCATATTTACACATATATTGATTTCACCTTGCTTATTCTTTTCCTAAAAAACCATAGGGCTTACCCAATAAAACTCTTCCATTGGCTCAATGATTCCAGCTTCCAGCATTTTGTTCATCTCTTTGCGCACATTCTCTTTATACTTGGGATATAGATGGTAGGGTCGCTGTTTCACAGGCTTTGGATCATGCTTTAAGGTGATCTTCATGACACTCAAATCTCCTAAAATGCCCTTCAAATCTAGGAGCTTGGTGGGAAACAAGTCATGGTATTCACGTAGTAGCTTCACAACTTTATCAACGCTATATTCATCCCAAGAATCTTCTATCCTTGTAAACTCGGGATGCACATTGGATCTGATGTTTACTTTCCTGGTTTTCAAAGGTTTTGTTATATCAAGATTCGCTGCTTTGGGACCTTCAACCTCGCACTGTCCTTCAGTCTTTGGAATGTTGATATTCTATGGATCATCTTCTTCTTCTTCTACAGTCACATTGTATCATTCTAGCACATGGCATAGCTATGTATTCTAGTCCGGTTGAACCCATTCTACTAGCTCCTCGGCCATCCTAAAGATTGTGGCCTTGATTTCCTGGAGTGCTTGATCAATGCATTCAAATCCATCCTCAAAACTAAAAGTTAACAAGCAACTTTCCTTCAAGATATCCCATTCAGTCGTCCCATGGCGTAGCTCCATTTCTAAGTACTAATTCATGGGAATAGTATCTAGGGTATGACAAAATATATGTACCCATTCAGATTGAGGCTCTTTTCCTAAAGCTTTAGTCCTTCAAACTAAGTGCCCGCATGGATCATCCTTTCTACTATATTTCTCAGATATACGATTATTAATGTATCTAAACCTTATCTTCATCATTCACTTATACTCCTTTTAGCCAACGAAGCTATCCTTGTGCATACCCCACCAATGGGCAGGCATAGTGCATAGTGCCAGATCAAGTGCTTGGAACCGACGTTCTTCGAGCACCTCCCTTTCAAACTTATCCAAAAATAAACTAACATCATCTGGGCCATCATAATGTAGAACATTCCTTACCTCTGTGGATACGCACCGCAACGGTTTTGTCATCATATTGCAACGTAGCGTAGAGACTTCATGCAAACTATTCTTCCAGTGCTCGAGTTCTTCATCTAAATATGAGGTACAAGAGCTATCCCTATCCCATGTAATCCATCCATCAGCAGTGGGGTTGATCCAATCTTTGTTACGCATGGTGATCTTATATATTTGATCCAAATCATCATCCTCCTCATAGTCGCAGACTGATTTAGTATAGCATGCTCCTTCAACAGGGTCTAATGGCACAACAACATGGAGCACCTTCTTATGAAATGTCATCCATCACTTCTTTAGATTAATTACACATCCATGTTGAAGGTCCAATGAATTCCTAACAGCGCAAGGTAAGGGTTGTTGTCGTCCACTATTTCAATTACTTCGAAGTCGGCCAAAGCGCTTTCCCCTTCAATGTCTACTGTTACCCCATACAGGTGCCCCATAGGAATGATATTCTACTGATTGGCCATGCGTAGATGTATAGGAGACCATTGTAGCGCAGGCCTTCCCATCCTCTCCCATGTCTTCTTGGGTAGTGCATTCCAATCAGATCCTAGATCCAAGATGAATTGATCTATTTCATACTCTCCAATCTGCATGGTCAGTCTCATCTCGCACCCTATCTGCTTCTTATGTTTACCCAATTTCCTCACAGTACACTCTTCAAGAGGAGTTCTGATATTACACACACAATTTTTAATTAGGTCTTGGAGACCTTCCACTACCTTCTTATCACGCAACAACTTCATTCAAGTTTTCAGAAAAGTGGCTAATAGCAAGGGATCCACATCTTGTATTTCAATTATTTCTGTTGATTTCACCTGACTTCCTAATGTAGAAGCCTCTGAAAAGTTCTCCTTGGCCTCCATAAAAGTTTCTCTATCCCGGTTGAGATCAAATCCAACTTCCTTTTCGACAGCCTTGTGTACCCATCCTTCGGTTTCTGGCTACTTTCCTTTATCTTCTCCTGTGGCCATACCACTTCGTGTCACTATATTAATGTTGTGATCTTCCTTGTGAGGCTCTACCCTCATCATATGTATTTTTTGCATAGGTTGTTACATCTTCTTCTCCTACATTTTGGCAATCAACACTGGGCAATCTTCTATCACATGATCAAACTGTCTACAATATTGACAAGATGGATATGTTGGGTTTTGATAGTTATGCGCAAAATGTCATGCTTCACCACAATTATAAAAAATTACTTGTCCATGACCTCTACCAACCCCTCCTCCTCTTCATCTTCCACAAACTTGGAATCCTCCACATGCAGCACTTGCACCCTAATCTTGAGGCTGAATTTATGCCTGCATTCGATACACAGGGGTTCACTCCATCATTAAATTGTGTCTTCGACAGTTTCACTCATCATGCCCAAATGAATTATAAAAGGTACAAAACAACTGTTGGAGAGTCTAAACAATATTTTGGAAAAGGTGACAATGGCCAGTCATGTGTTTCCCAACTATTTGGAAAATATCACACCACAAGGGTACTCCTGCACTTGGTCTCACAATGTTTTCAGGCTTCAAATGAATAAGACCTCCTCCAATCAAGTAATCCTGATACACAGGGCAGTGATCCTTATCGTGTTCTTTATCTTTACATTTTATGCACCAAACTTCAGCATGCACCTCCAACTGAGCTTCCTTTCTTGTCTTCAAGCTCTGCAACTCCATGTGCAGGCTTTCCAGCTGTGACTGAATCTGTTGTACTCCAACGTTCATATCTTGCAATGGTGAGGCTTCCAACCTCATTGTGATCTCCACAACCTCTGCTTGCGTTCCTATCTTCTGTTGTGATAATGGTAATCTCAGATGTAGAAGGAAATATGTGATGTACCAATCCCGACGTTGAGAATACATGATCGACATGTTAGCCTGGCGGATCAAGCACTTCAACCTATGGCCAAAGTCCCATGCAGGCTCATTTACCCTTTTTTGTTTCTTCTTAAACTCGATTACAAACCGCGCTTGAGATTTAGGCTTCTTAAACTCACTTTCAAATGCTTGCTGAGTCTCTTCCATTGTCGCTCTAGGTCTATCTTGATAGAACTGGATATACCAAGTTAGTGCCCTATCCTACAGTGTCGTGACCAGCTATGCTTTCTTCATATTATGACCAGTAATCTATTGCGTTGTCCACACAACATCTGCAACGAACCAGAATTATTCGGGGTCTTCGCTTCCCGCCCCTTTGAAGATCGGCATCTTCGTTGCATTCACCATATTGAATGGTTGATGTGGAGGTGGAGGTGGAGGTGATCCTATGATCATTATCAGATGATCCTATTAACAATAGGATCATCATTATCAGATGATCCTATTAACAATAGGATCATCATTATCAGATGATCCTAACAAAAGACTATATTCAAAACTTGATTGTTCGTTCCTTCTGAAGGGTTTTCCACTTCATGTGGTCCAAATCATCAATGTAATGGAATAACTTATTTCTCACACAACGTCATCTTAATCTAGGTTTTTAAAGACTTTAAGTACTTACCTCTTAGACCTTTGAAGAATATGCACCTTGCTTCACTGTAGTTGATACTCGTATCGATCACAAGCTCAGTGATGAATCCTCCTAAGATACGATCAATCCAATGATCAACAACATGCACAATGTTATTTTTTGAATCTTCCAAGCACTTCACCAATTTTTGAGTCCACACAATATGGCTCTCAAGCCTCCACGTACCCCGACTTTTTGCTAGCTTAGACATCCACTTGTGTGGTTCATAAGGGAAGAAACAAAAAAAATATTCGTTTCATTTGTGTACAGGTATCTATTTAGCCATGGTTCCTTGGATAATCGTGGGTTTTTGTTCTCCTAAGATGCAAATGTGTGCAACTTTTGATCGATCCAATTCTCAATTTCCTTCTTAGTAGGAAACCACTTATTCGACATCACACATTCCTCAGATAATTCCCAATCCAAGAAATGGAAACATTTGTTAGCTTGGTGGGGCCTGACCCAAGTTCAGTGTTATTAGTGCCAACCAACAAAATCCTAAATGCTATCCATTTCAGCAAAAACCCACGTAACGTAGGTTGCAGTCTCACCCAAAGAAGTATTGGGGGGATGACAGAACCATGTTTCTACATCTAGAGGCTTGTGTGATGGATTCCTGAAGTTATTAAGGCTTAGATCTACCTTTGCACACCTTTAACTCATCCAAATAGACAACTACTATAAATCTATCTAAAATACTTCTAGATCTTTGTAAAGGTCCTTAATTTTCCTTAACATGCATAAAGAATGCATATCTACTAGTTTCTTGTAGTAAATAAGAATTAATTCATACCAAACATAACATATAATGATGATACATACATTTTACATAAGTAATAATAAAGACGTGGATGCATCATAATTGACTCAGAATAATCTTTATTAAGTATAATCATTCAAATACAGACTTCTTTTCCCTACACACTCAGAAACAGTGCCCCACACACTTAGCCTGCATACTTACCAAAGTCTCCGCGCACTCAGCTGCAAGAGCCTTCCCCTTTCACCTAAGTACAGGAAACATTCCTTTCCTGCCTTAGCACCTTGCCCTTACAATGATTATTCTCAATTAGATACCTCTTAACAATTGCTATCACTAATCTATATATAACATTTTATTTACAATACCATGGTCCACCAACCATGGATGGGTCTCAAAAACTCTCTATCACCTACCCCCCTAAGGGAATAAAGCCCCTTTGACTTCTACTAGCTTTTTGCTCCGCTTCCACATTTCACGAAGAATTTACATTTGTTACAAAGATATATTACACAATTGACCCAAAACTTGACAAAAATGACCCCAGGGACCCTATCCCAATAGGATTCCATCCATAGGGATGAGAGTGAGATCATTGGTGTTGAGCGTTAACCACTCCCTAATGGGGGAAAGGGTATTTCATTACTATAGTTTGTTTACTTCCTTGCCCACTATTATATTGTATCCTTTTTAACTCAGGGAGTTCAGGACAATGATGGGTATAATGACCATATTCCCCATACATAACACATGAATGATTAGTCCGTAGACTTGTGTTCTTGACTTGTTTTGTGGGTTATTCTTGGTTAACCCTTCATTTTGATTTTGATTAGTATTTCACCTTCCCAGTGCCTATGGGGGTTATTGGTGCTTGTTTCCCCCTTGTTTAGATTCTCTGTTTGGTTTTCTTTTAGGTTTTTTTTTAGCAACATTAGGCGAGTTAGCTAGATTCAACTTCTCCTCTCATTGTTGCTCTAAAGTGAGAGAAGGTTGCACTAGATTAACCATTGCATTATTTTGTGTTGGTGGGTTATTCTTTTTTGGAGTGGGGAAAGGAGAATATTGGTTTCCTTATCCCTAATTGGTATATGGATTCTAGGAATAGGACATTATGTCTGTATTTCTAGAGGAGTATTGGTTTCCCTGTAGGGGAGGGTATGAGCCTCCATGAGGGGGCTGATATTGGTTAACCCTACTAACAATATTATGCATCCATGTGGGTTGACTAGGGAAGTATCCTGCATGTTGCAATGGTGGTGAATTTTGTGTAGCATCAAATCCTTGGCCATTTAACAAGTATCCAGGGTATTGGTAGTTATTGCTGAGTTGGTTTTGGGTTATGGACCCAATCAATCCATTAGTGGTGTTGGATTCGCCTAGTGTCCCTTTATAAGTTTGCAGGCATGGGGCATCTAGAAGCACATGATAAATGCATCAAAACCGGGTGTATATAAGCTCCAACTATTGAGATTTACTAATTCATTCTTCCTTGTTATGTGTGGATGAATTTATCATGTCCTTGGATATTTTCGATGTGATGGATCTCAAAAGCAAGTCCAGGAGTAATTTATCTTCAAATTGAGCTTTACACAAGCTATGAAATTTCTGCCATTCATGTATATGATCTGATATGTGGGTAGCAGGTGTTTGTTTGAAGTGGGTGAGGAGTTTCAAGCCCGAATCATGGCGAACTAGGAGCTGTAAGAAGGTGAGGAAAGTTGTAGCTAGTGAGCTAAAGTTTCCATGTGACACAAAAGGTTGTTCAAAGTACCATTTCATTGCAGGCCCAATAAGGGTGTGTTGAAATAGTTGTAATATAATAATATCCTTTGTGATACTATTAGACGAACACCACAAGTGAAAATCCATGACATGGTTTTATGGGTCTTCGCGCTGTTTCCCTTCGAACTTTCGAATGTCCAAAGAGAACTTGGTGGGAATAGATGCAAATTCTGGCCATAGGTGATCTATTCATTGGTTATCTTACTTAAATATGGTAGGTTTAAATAAGCTAAGAATGGTATATTCAAGATATCCACCATCATAAAAATATTTTGGATAACTATATGCAAAGGTGTCCTCTGTGGAGACGTTTCAGGAGAACTACCTCAATGGGTGTATCGCAGACTATCAGGAGGACTGGTGTGTGGGCTCCCTAAAGGGGTAGTACATGGGGACCCTTCCAGGGTGGTGAAGGGTGTATTTTGATAGGGAGGGGTCTCGAGAAAATATGCACCAATAAAGTAATATCCAATAATGGTGTTTGTGTGACATCCTCTACACCTAAATGGTGGGAGTCTTGGCACACCTCCTGGTAATGGGCGGAGTTTTAAAAACTGTCTAGATTGATAGGGAGTTGTGGGGTCCCCTATGATGTTGGTTAGAGTGTGTGCTGCTTTGTGTATGGTGAGGGAAGGAGATAAATATCAATGGAATAACATCACATACATAAAACAAAAGCGAAAATATAAATGGTTACTTTCCTTTTACAATTAAGTTATGTCATCAATCAAACAAACAAAATGGTTTTTGTTTGTTGGGTATGATAAAAAATTCTTTGCAGACCTAATCATCCTTACCACTCTCAAAGTAACTGGGCCTTGTAAAGATATCTTCTAATGGGTCCTAGGCCAATGTCCTGAAAGAATTGGTGACGCCTTCCAACAATCAAAGAATCAACCAAGGTAATGGAAATGAGGCTCAAACACTGCCTAAACCGTCACCTATAGGGAAGGGATGCCATATATCTTGGCCACTAAATTACTTTCATCCCACGTGATCATTCGAATCTTTATATTCTTGGTAGTCAGTTACTAGTACCAAGCACTAGATGGGTGAGGTAGCCCCAAAGAGTACCACACGCACTAGACATTAGTCGAACCCCTTCTGAATCGGGTCCCTCCCATGCTTGGGTATTCCTTTCCATGGGATGATTAAAGTATTTTAGGCTCCCTAAAAATTGAACAACTATGTTTCAAATGTGTAACATGAGCATGTCGGCTTATGGGATGCCTACCTCTGATGGTCCTAATCTGAAATATAAAACTTTTTGGTGGCCCCTATTGGGAAACTTAGTTGGTTCAAGTTATGGCTATTTTTAAGGAGTCTTAATTCACTTATGGAGTGATTTTTTAAGAAAAAATAAAAGTAGTACACAAAGCTCTGGAAACTGGATGCCTTCTAGTACAAATCTTATGGAAGCATAGTCTGTGATGCAAGTAAACATACAAAGTGTGGCAATATGCAGATATGCGATGGTCCTTTACAATATCCTTCTAATTACATTGTGTTGCTTGTTCCTTGCATTGAAAAAGAAATAATTTGTAAATCATGGGCTACTTACTCTTTTCCTATTAAACTATGTGAATTTCAACAAGGGAGATGTAAATTCAAATGCTTTAATAAAGTGTTCTTGTGCAAACGTAGGTTCGTCTAAAAGAAGCAAGGGAAGTAGAGATTAATTTTCTATAATAACACTTGCTCCTATTCCCATAAAACAAAAAGAATGATTCTTTGGTTAATAGTAATATTTGTGGATGGTGGGCCACTAACTTCTTTACTAGTAAAGCTATGTGTTTTGCAAAAAACTTTAGAAAAATATTTTGAAAAAACATATGTAGAATTTAGGTATGTGTGTACTACAAATAAAAATGAAAAAATACTCTAATTTCTCCACCAATTCAGGTTAGTAAAGCAACCAAGCATGCTAAACAACAAATACAAAATGTAGAGGTGAAGGTAATTCAATAAAGGCCACCAATCACTTGAGGAAAGATAAAATAAAAGGCTCTTTTTTTCTTTCTAGTGACCGTGTAGGTTTATTCACACACAGACACGCGTGCATGTTTTTCTAGAGAAAAAGCCACACGAAAGAGCAAGGAAAATGAAAATTCAATTTTGTGGGATCAGAATAGGTCCTAGAGGTCCTGCAAAAATTCCAAAGAGGTTTGAGCACTTTGTAGAATGGCTTTGCAGAGAGAAAGTCCTGCAAACACAATCTTTAGATTAATGAAAATACAACAGTATGGTTGTCATTTCGGTGGTAGTGTTTTTGTGGCAATGGTGTAGCAAATTACACCTCCTTAACAGTTGATTGTTCCCTGTAAAGGATCATAAATAGAGTTGGTGTTGTTAATGGACAAACTTAGATAAACATAACATTGTAAATAATGGAAATAATGCATACATAAACATAAACTAAAACAAAGAGGTGAATATACAAACAATGCTCAATGGAGAAAAAAAGTCAATAAAATAATGGAAAAATATCCCTTTATTGACCACTGGTAGTAATGCTTGAATACAATATATTAATCTTAGACACTTGCAGAGAATTCTTTGAGCTATGGTGCTAAAAAAGCCTTAGAAAGGGAGGTTATTTTCCTCAATCGCTTTGCAAGTTTCTCCTCTCTCTCAAAGAAGTATGAAGACTCTCCAAAGGTGGATTCCTCTTTTCTCACTAAGATGATGGATTTCTTAGAAGAAATACTGCCGACATGCTAGTTCTCTTCCCTTCTTTGTATTCAACATTGGAATGGTGGTTTTCTCGAATAGAAATTTGGTCAACATAACAATGTCTCATAGTTTGGTTCTCCCATGGCTTGTTTATGTATATATATTTTTTTAATCCTTCTTCCATCTCTTGGTTCATGCATGATAATGACACATGAGTAGGAAAAGATGATTCCATTGAGGGCTGCATATCTTTAGGGAAACTTGAATTCAGTTTTCTTGTATTGAGATCTTGTCAACGAATTGGATTCAAGTGTATGGAGTGGTCCTGAGTCACCAAGTCATTATTTTCTAAGACCCCGTATATTTTTAAGGACATTCCACGCGTACGCATGGCTATTAAAGAAATAACTGCTACGTCCCCATTTTTTTTTATCTTTACAAACATTGGAACTAAGAAGAAATTAAATTTTTTAAACTCCATGATGTATTTAGCTGGAAAATCTTCACTTGTGCATTCTACTGGATGTCTCTTAGCATCTTCTAGAGTGTGAAAACATGTGTATGATTTTATGTTATTAACACTAATCACTCATACAACCTCTGAACTAACCTTTGTGCTTTGAATTCTTATCAAACTAATAGAACCATTAGTTGTGTGGTTGATATAACCCTCCCTCTTCCCTATAGTGAGTTGATATATCTTGTCAAACAGACTAGACTCCTCTTTGCCTTCCACTGGTTCTGTAAATATGGGACCCTAATAAGGATCCAAGGGCTAAATCAGTCTAACCACATCCACTTCAAAAGTCATTAATTGCATTTTTATATCAAACATAACATAATTATCAAAGGCCCAATCTATCCTCAACAATGCAAGATAGGGGTATTTGTCTCGCATAATTTCTATCACTTCAAAATTTTCATATGTCTTCACCCCCGCGATATCCACCTCAACATCCTCTAGATGTCCAAGAGGAAGAATATAATATTGATTTTCCAGTCAAAACTAAATTAGGGAAAATGCCAGTTTCTATTTCCCAAGGGCTTCCTAGGTCTTCTTTGGTAGGATGTTAACTTCAGATCCCAAATCTAGCATAGAATCCTTGATTTGGAACCCTAAAATTTGAGCATCGACCCAGAATTCCCTTCTAGTCCTTCTCTTATTTTGTTGAACTCGTCTAGATTTCCTTTATGGAAAATTTGTAGAGATAAGTCCCTCTAAGATCTCTCCATCTTTAACAAAAACCTGGAATTAATTCTTCAACAACTGGCCTAACATCTGCTCATTGCCCATAATTTGTAAGAATAGCTTAAACCATTCTAACATAGGTTGGGGCATGTCTAATGAGGGCCCCAAGCTCTCCAACATTGATTTGTTTGGTCATTTCAATTGAGGGTTAAGGGTCGGTGCTAGCTTCTTGAAAATTGTTGCTGCATCACTATAATATTCTTTCTACTGCATAGATTTATACGACCTCTTGGGTTATGCAGGTATGATCACCGTTGGTTGCTTAGGGACAACTGAGTCTACTCTTGTTCTCTTTCCTCATCAAGTGAATATATTGATATTATACATAGGGATTGGTTCAAGTTCTCGAGGTTATACATTGATAAATTTTTCTCCTCTCTGTCGATTCTACTCCTCCCACCTAGCCATCAATTCGGAACAATACTTTGTTTCATGTGTGTTTACTTTGCATTGAAAACACCGAGGCCTTCTAAGTAATAGAAAATCATGAGAAACATGTCCCTCTTGGTCACAATTATAGTAATGCACTGGACCTCTTCCTCCAATCTTGCCTTTCTTGTTCCTGCACGTCCTCACCCTCGAGGAGTTTCATTTCTTCGAAAGGAAAAATGATCCAACCAATTATCCAAAGCATCCAAAGCTTGACACTGATCTGTGCGATGGGTTGGTGACCCACAAAATCTACAAAACACATTGTTTGGGAGGCTTGCGTATTTCAATAAGATAGGACATAGGCGGGGGAGGTGTCCATACACAAGACATATTTCATAGTACTAAGTCAAAGATGCACTTTTCTTGCTGGGGAAAGTATGAAATTTAGTATGACCTTGATATAAGATATGCGTACCAACCTGCGCAACTCCAATAGTGGGAAAGGGTGGAGAGGGACCTGCAAGAAAGGAGAATGAACCTGGTCCCCTCAGTCTTGGGCATTCCATAGTGTGATTTCCTTCAACATGGCAATTTTTACACAATACTTGATGTCGTACATGCGGTGTAGAGTGAATGAATATCTTTTAACTTCTCATTCAGATCAATAATGTGATGTTGTAGTCCAATAAGGGTAGGATCATTGGAAACATATCACCCTTGGTGCTCATAAGGGTACCCTACCATAGCTTCAATGTTGGTGGCTTGTTCTAGCACATCCTGAGGAGTGTCGATATAATGTTGAGCCAATTGTGTCCAATTTAATGGAAACAAAGCCTTGATGAACCAATCCCACTAGTGACTATAATTGATAAGGTAACTCAACTTGCCAATAGCATCCTTAAATTGTTTCATCATCTCCCATGTAGTTTCATATTCTCGTTGCTTGACCTCCCACAACTTAGACAACCCTTTCTTATTTGTTTGTGGAAGTTTGAATTATTGAACAAATTCCTGTCAAACCTCATCTATCGAGGGATTTTGGTGCATAAAAAACCACTTAATGAACCACCTAAGAGCCCTCTCCCTCAAGGTGCTCTGAAACACAATGAATTTAGTAACATCTGGAGTTTGGCGAGCTCTCCATATACACTACAAGGAAAATACCTTCTAGCAGAGGATTTTGTGGAAACCCCTATAAAAATAGCCCAAAAATACTTTTGTAGCAGAGGTCACTAGTGAAGGTGGGCAGGCGAATGTTTTTTGGATGGTGTGTTTACAATCTACAAATGCATCGGTTCTTTACTATCCATACAAGCACCAATGTCGCATAGAACATGGTGCACCATGGAAAAATTATTTTTATAAAATAAAAAAACACGGTGCGCTAAATGACACAATGCATCATTGCTTGAATAACCGATAGCACTAGAAAAAGGTCAACTTTTAAAACATTTCGGTGCTATATAAAACCTAAGGAACGGTGTCCTTCATGTAGTAAAATGCCTCGGTGCATAGCAAGGAGGACTAATATAGTTTTTACATTTCAAAAAAATGTGGTGTTATTTTCCAGTGACACACAGGTGTTGTAAATGTATTAAAACACAAAAGGGCATGTTCTAAAGAGCATCACTAGGCAATTTTTAATTTAAAATAAAATGGTTATATACTAAAAAAAGGCACTAGTGCGGTAACTGTATTGGAATGCACCATTATATATTTTTTAATTTAAAAAAATTTGTTGGTCTTAGATATCTTTTGCATTGGTGCAGTTATAATAACACACCAGAAGAGGGTTAAATAAAAAAAATCTCCCTGCCATAAATTTCATTTTTACCATCTACAGTGATGGAGAGCTCTGAAACATTGATGGCACTCTTGCCTCATGCAAGTGCCTTGGCATCGGTACTTCTCTTTCTCACCATCCTTCTGTACCATGCTGACTGTCTAAATTTCCATTTTTTTCAAACTGTGGTAAATGTTTTTTTTCACCATTACATGTCAATAATGCCTACTCGATGAGCCAATGTCTATGTTTTTCTCTAATTTATTTTTTAACGGATTAGAATTACAAATTAGCTTAAAATTTCCATTGTTTTTGAAAAAAAAAATCCTTGTGTTGTGAGCTTGATATGTTTGACTCGCACTAATAGCAGTGCACCTTGTAAATTTACAAGGTGCACCGCAGTTCGGTGTGTGAACATAACTTACTATTATTGTTGCGGTGTGTTTCATAAATGAAAATGCATTAGGAAAGCTATAAATTGTATGTCAGTGCATACAATTTTTAGGTTATGCATGGTGCATTTATATTTACCAAACGCACCGCAAAAAAAAAAAAATAGATATATGTCAGTGCGTTCAACAACCTGAACGTTATGTACCCGTGCGAAAAGGTTATGTGTGCACACCAGTGCTTAAGTGTGACACACTGTGATGCAAATTTAAATTTGTGAACCAACAATGGTGTGTCATATGTATGTATGCATCGATGCCTATGTGGTTTTATTTGACAACACACGTCAGCTGATGCATGATTGTGTTTTGGGCGCACCAATGATTTATTTTATTTTATTGAAAGTTATGTTTCCATATTTATCAATACATTTTAAATTTATATATATAAATATATATATATATATATTATATATATATATATATATATATATATATATAATATATAAATATATATATAATATATATAATATATATATATATATATTATATATATATAATATATATATATATATATATTTTATACAATGAGGTTGTTGTATTTTATATGTCAATGATGTAGCAGAGACGTCATTAGGGGGAGGAGGAGTAGGAGCAAGAGGAAATGGAAGACCAATACAATATGGTCTGACCATTGGATGCCAGAGTGAGGGAAACAAATTTATACCCTCTCATATTATTGTATTGACCCAAGCACTCTTAAGGAATATAGGCCTCCTTAAGTACTATGAGGAGGCTACATCCCTGAAGGTGCACTATGTCTTATTGGCACATCTGATCCATCGATGGAGTACCTAGGAGTAGGGTTTCAATGCCGGTCCTCAGGTGTGGTATATGCCCTCTGAGGAGGAGATATACTTTATCACTGACTTATCTAGGAGAGGGGAGGATTTTCCCAGTTCCCTAATGTCCCCCGTGGGGTTGCAACTAAGAGTCAGCTTGCCTACACTTAGAGATACGTCAGGGCGTCAAGTCTCATATTTTTAGGTGCATGGTAGATAGCTACATTTTTTTTATTTTTCTACATAGGAGCTTAGGTGGCTCTTGTTATTAGTCACCACCATTGCACACTTTAGTAGTGATGCGAAACACGTTAGTTTCCCTCTTCTTTATTATTTTGATTCCTTGCTTTATGCGCCACGCTATATCAAATGGTCTTCCATTTTTTTGAGGTAGTTTTGTATGGCTTTATATAGATGTCATGGATTGATACATGGGAGGGAGGCCTTTCCTTTTTCTTCAGAGATTTTTTGTTTTTTTTTTGAGAGGTTTCCAGAGATGAGGCCTACATTTAACGATCTCCCACCTAGGCCGATCATTGAGGTCCCAATGCACATGTGGGGGTAGATGATGCCCAAGAGGGGCCTGCTAGAGTATTCAATTAGGAATTTTTCAATAGGCACTGGTGCTACTCGCCAGTGAGGATGACCATGCATTTGTCTTGTTGGCATTTCTGTACATAGGGATTGACTGGAGACAGTGACCCAACATCCTATTCACACTTATTGAACCTCCAGATGATAGAGGTAATATTAGTGTTTTCTTTAAATTAATCTACTTTCATTTTATTGTTTTAATTAATTAGAATAAAATTTATTCTAACATGTTTTTAAACTTATTTTATTAGTTTTTTAATGCAATTTGTCTAATTATTGTTGTGTACTATATATTTTGTAAACATAAACACATTTGATGGGGACATGCCTCCTCCCCCACCAGATGGAGGAGATGAGGAGATGGGTGAGGGCAAGAGGGTAAGGCACATCCTCAGGGGGTTGTGGGCATCTGGGGATGGTTTGTGATTTTGGAGGGATTGTTGCGATAAACTGGCCAGATTTTTGGTTGAGGAGGGAGTCCACCCTACACATCTTGAGATATCAACACGTATCCTAGGTTTGTGGATCTCTACAAGGACTTTCCACATGAGATGATGTCTTTTATGCGTCATATCGTCAAATATAATAGGCTACTGGAAGCAATGAGGGATGCAGGGCAGACAATGACAGATACGTCAAATGAGGGTGGTGATCATGATCATGAGCGTGGTGATCATGATCATGAGCATGGTGATCATGATCATGATCATGATGATAAGGGTGGTGATCATGATTCTTTTGGTAGTACTACCCCATCGAATCATGGTTGTTAGGGTGTCAGTGATATTTCCGGTATTACATCTCTTCCTCGGGCACCTTATGATGAGCTTCCAGAACTAGAGGATGTGCCTTATGTTTCTCTTGACAAAGTAGACCAACCACCTCCTCCTCCACCTCAAATTTTGACAGATGTTGAGGAAATAGTTGACCATCCATTGTCTTCTACTGTAGACTAGGTTAACTCTATTATGTTTGTTGTATTAGATATTTGATTGCATTTATTTGACTTGTTTGTGTGTGTGTGTATGATATATATATATATATATATATATATATATTATATATATATATATATATATAATATATATAATATATATACATATATACATATACATATATACATATACGATTGCTTTTTTTTTGTTCGTGTTTATGTACTTAATTTATATGTTGATGTTGATATGTATATTGTTAGGTCATGTTAGATATGTTCATTTAATGTGTTTGCAAATAGATGGGTATGTGATAGAGTTATTTGACATGAGATGTATATTAATTTTAGGATGTGGTGATGATGTTAGATTACAATGTTTGTGTTTTGTTAGATGTGATCACAATGATGATGCTCTATTAGATTATTATATTTGTGTGCTACCTAAAGACATTTATATGTGTTAGAGGTGTATATAGTTAGATGATGGTAGTGAATTCAAATGTGTATATTAGATGATTTTTATGTTTGTTAGATTGTTATCATCATAATATTTATTTTTATGAAATAATTTTTGTTATAGATTATGTATTGGCGAACTTATATTAAACTTGTATATATGAAATTGCATGCAAAATGACTTAAAAAAATACAGAGATATTTTTATAAATTATGAAGTTTAGTATAGTTGAAACTATGATTGTAAAATTATGATAAATAATTTTCTATTTCTTATATAGTTCATTGATATTCAATCTAACTTAATTAGTAAAATATGTCAATACTCACAAGGAAAAAAAGAATTAAAGGTAAAATAATTTAGTTAGTTTATAATAAGATGAAAATGTGTAACTCATTGTCCACATGGGGTAGCTCAAGCGGCAATGGCCGTGGAAATGAAGTCTCACCGAACCGGAAGTCTTGGGTTCAAATCTTGGGCTACCCTTCCCCTGTTGAGGGGTACTTAATGGACATGTAAATCGGAGAGTCCCACCCCAGCCTAAAAAAAAAAGAAAATGTGTAACTCATTCAATTTTTAGTATAAAATATTAATAATAATAAATTATTAAAAAATACAATTTAACCAATTCAATATTGGTTTATAAAAATCAATCAATTGTTATATTTAAAAACTTAAGTCTTTTTTATAAATTAATTTATATTTAGTATAACTTAAAAAGTTCTATTTTTATAAAGTTTAATTTATTACCAAGTCATGAGATTTTCAAGAAATTTAAATTTAATATTTATAGCAACTCTTATCAATTTAAATTAGAATTTTTTCTCTCTAAATATGAGGATCAAGAAATGTAAAATATGGCTTGTGAAGTTACTTGTAGTTGGGGATTTGCTCTATTGGAAGTTCTCCTTAAAGAGGTAACTTACAGTTTTTTTAGTAATAAAAGACAACATTTTGGTGTTATTTTGGTTCTTTATTTGTTATTGTACTAGTAATTTAACTCGTTTTAATAATAAATATGAGTTAAATAATGAAAAAATGATACCATATTATATTTAAACTTTTTACAAATAATATATTTGATTATTTCTTAATGAACAACTCAAAAAATATTATTTTCTCCACATACTTATCATGAGATAGTCACTAAAATTCATGCTCACATTTCTCCTAGCTAATATTACATCATCTTCACAATGATAAAGACATTTCTTTTAAATAATTTACTTGTAAACACACACACACACACACACACACACACACACAAACACATATATATAGGAAAGAAAAATGCATCACCAAGTCTATTTGAAAGTCTCATAAATGCCTCTTAATCATCATCTTATTACTTATCATTTAATTCTTAGCTATAAATATTTATTAATTCAACTTTTATTTATAATTACCATTGAAAAGAAAAGTCAAAATTGTTCCATTATCCATGGAGAAAAAATTAAAACTTCTCATGCATCCATGTAAGTCTATTTGTTTCTCTTATGGTCCATAAAAATATGTAATCAACATTGTATACATGCAAAATACCTTCTTTTAGTTTACATGATGTTGCAAGAACTATAATTTAAATAAAGTAAACATGATGATTTATATTGATTTTGAACTAAAAAAGAGGGAAAAACATGTGATTTGATTAATAAACCAATAAGTATCTAAAGCAAGACTAAATATTCAATGTTATTTCTAAATTCAATATTTTCTGCTCATTCTCCTATTTGAGAAGGATTGCGGCCTTGAATCCTTTTTATCTTATATATTATACACACTTAGAAATACATAGTTTTAGGTGTAAAAATGCTTCCACTGCAAAAAAAAAACGTGTAAAAACATTTGTGAATCTTACCAATTTTATTACAAAATGCCAACAAGATGAATAAAAAAAACAATATAATTAGCAAAATAAAGAAGACATAAACATACGACAATAGTATAAATGATGAAATAACAAAATTCCATATCACTCTCCATTGTCATCACCCTGATTCTCTTCCTTTCTTGGCATGATAACACTGTTGTTCTCAAAAATATGTTTTGATCTAGGGTTGTGTCTTAATATTGACCACCAATCCATATCCAACGCATCTGGGTAAAAAAACACGTGGTTGCAGTGTTTTGGGAAAACGTAAGGCTCCCTAGCTTCATGCCACATCCTTGTATAGTTGATACCTATAATACCACTATCACAATATTCCTTTACATTATTCTGATCAATGGTGCCCCACCACTTGCACCTAAAATAACACATTGGAATGAAGAGAAGTCCACTTGAATGATCTCTTGTATCTTTCCAAAGTAACCTAATATCCCCTACATTAGGTTTTAATTGTGGTGGCTAACATGATTAGATTGGTAGAAATCGACTTCCACTCCATAGTCTTTTGTCATGCGTCCATCATAGACATCCTTCATGCGAAAATGATGTCCATATGCTCACATATATGGGAACAAATACATCTCTAAAAAAATGAAAAAATCATAGTGTCATGTGTCTAATAACCTAAACATAATTAAAAATATAAAAATATATATATGGTATGATTCAAAGGTGTAGTATGAAGTTAAAACTATATAGAAAGATATTATAATTATCGATATGCTGCACCGAATACCTATGTTTAGCATATCCTCTTAAGCACGAGAGTAATGACCAAATGCATTTTATTTCTCTCTGACTTAATCACCAACCTAACTATCAAGGCATTTCATTAGCATATTTTCTTTTAAATGATCAAGATAAGGCATGATTATATCATTCAACTATTTGAATTATTTCCTGTCACAGTTTCATTTCCTCCTTTCTTCATACGATGTGACCCATGGTTGTGTCGCTTCCATATTGTAAGGAACAAATTTGTTGATGGATACAATTTTTTAATTTGATAATGAAATCAAACACACACACACACACACACACACACACACACACACACATATGAGATCAAATATGCATTAATATAAAGTGTAGCGTGAATAGTTACTATGTAGTAGTTTGAAAAATGATAATCATGCATTTACTCTTTATCATGCGCCTCTTTCTATTCATTTCGAGAAGATCCCCTTCTCTTTCATCTTCATCCCTTTCATCGTACCAAATTCCCACACCTGGTGTGTTATTGATCTGCTTGGTATACTAACTGGCGTAATAGAAAGACTCATACGATATATACTCCTCTACCATAGACCCCTCGAGGTTTTTTCCTTTGTGAAACAAATACTTTCAATTTCTCCATGTACCACTCTAAGAAGAACATCCAATGACAAGAAACCAACCAATTAATTCAACCTCATCTACTAGGTGAATTATAAGATTAACCTGCAAGTCCATGAAACTCACTGACAATTCCTTCTCAAACATCCAAACAATCTCAACTATATCTTGAAGCCACTATTGAATGCTAGCCATATGAATCTCCTTTGATGTGATCCAACGTACAAATGTAGATAATTTATATATGGCACATCGTAGGTCTTAGGGTAAGTCATGGTTCACACACCCACACATGAGCAAAGGATAATGACACTTGTTATGAAACCAACTCACAAAAAGATAGAAAAGAAAGATCAATGCCTTAGAAATCAACCTATTTGGGGGGACAACCTCCTTTACATTACACAAATGAACAATTATTGGATGACACAAATAACAAAACCTCCTTTCTACATATAGGAGTCTAAGGGGTCACAATATAATCAAAGCCGACATAACAATAATAATATAAGTTCACAACAATAACAATAGTGGGCTTCTATGGGGCACAATAATAACAATATGAGGACAATAGGGGCACAAAAATAATAATAAGGGCTACAGTGACAATAGTAATGAGGAAATTGCTAGTATTACAGGGACCTAACATGCCCCTCTCCTTGAAGAAAGTGTTGTCCTAAATGCTTGAGTATTTCTGGATGATTCTGTATAAATTTCTCATCCTCCCATGTGGAATCTTCAATGGATAAGTTCTTCCACTTGACAAGATACTTCGAAATTGAACGATTTCGTAGCTTTCGAGTTCTTATTTATGTGACTGCTTCAGGTTCCAATATGATATTTCCTTCCTCGTTAAGTTCTGGCAATATTGTTTGAACTGGGAGCTTGTCACCAAGAGTCTTCATGGAAAATTTTAGGGCATAATATTCGCAAGTGGGCTAATTTTCCATGCTTTTTCCAAAAAAAGGATTTGCCAATTTCCATTTTTCTAAAAAAGATTCGCCAAATTTTTATAGTACACAATTATTTTACCTTAAATTTTGCCAAAATTGTATAGAGACTATATAGAAAATCATTATAAATTTGGATATTTTAACAAATATATCACCAGATATTTTATATTTTTCACATTACGGACTAGTAAGATTCACTAAGGTTTCTAAACTTTGAGAAAAATTTCCATCCTTAAATTTTCCTTGATAACCTTCTTTAAGCATGAAACATGGAAAACTGGGTGCACTCTGGAAGCTACAGGAAGCTCCAATTTGTATGTCATAGTACCAATATTTTGCAACAACTTGTACGGACCATAATACTTTGGTGATAATTTATTATCCTTCTTAGCTTGTGTTGTGGCTACGAACAACCCCCCTTCTTATTTAGTGTTATTACTAATACTAAATAAGTGGGGACCCTTAGTCAAAAAATTTAAAAAATGAATTAGTACTTCTATTTTCCTTTCAATAAAACTTACCATCATAAACTTAAGAAAATAACCTTAAAAAATCTAAAAAGCTTAAGTTTCATGATGAGGAAAGATAAAATCACTCCTTAAGAAATATCGCATTGCATGCCTTAAAATTCACTTACATTGGAAAACTGCAGAAGACACCGATATGCGATGGCGCATATCACAAAATCGCACCTCGCAAGAAATACACTAACACGAAATGGGCACATACTATGATTATGCGATATTTTGATATCGCGATCTTGCAATAGAGCGGAAAAGTGATCTTATGAAAGAATAACAGAGTGATATTGTGATATTGCGATATTGCGATAATGCGATGCAGCGATTTGCGATATTGCAAAGCAAATCGCTCCATCACAGATTTTTAGGGCTCATTATTCAAGAAAATCTTTTTCCATAAAACGAGACCTGGTTATGTGCTTTAATGCTAATTAATGAGTTAGTTGACAGTTGTTAATGAAATATGGTTTTGTGTTTATGGAAGAGCCAATTCACGTAAGGTCGTATACTTTTACATGTCTTCATCATTTAAATCTTTCCCATCACTGTTCCTTATCATTACTCTCACCTCACTTGTAAACTGTAGGAAGGAAGAAAAAAGAACTATACAAAGCAGTATACAAGAAACTATGGGGAAGAAAGGCAAGGCTCCGATGTTTGAAGATAAAGAAATGGTGCCCTTGTACACAGACACGGCATGCAACAGAGATGCAAGTATTTCCACTTGGGGAGGCATGTATAATCTACTTGAGGAAGAAAATCCCAAGGTAATGGAGTTTACAGCTACTGCAGGTTGATCGAAGTCTTCTGAAGCATCAATTGCAGATTTAGCTTGTTCATTCCTGCATCGAATAGCAGTGAGACCCAAAATTCGCCCCTACACGGACATGACTAAATGGGTACTGGACAGTGCTGACATTAAAAATATACAGTTTAGGACTCAGGGTCAAGAGCTCACGGAATCATTATTTTCACAAAATTTCAACTTTACATCTGCTAAAAGAAAGCATGCAAGAAGCAAAAAACGCATCAACGATGCCCGGATCGAGAAACAGAGGTAGTTTCCAATGCATGATTAGCGCTAATCGTGCATCGCCAGGCAAAATTTCTTGAAAAGGAAAGCCTCTATTTGCTCAGTTTCCTAGAAGCTCATAAATTTGTAGGAAAAAAATAGTAAAAGTAAGAAAATGAAATTTAAATCCCAAAAAAACAATGGTAATTGTCATAAATATCTTCAAAAGAAGTCTGTATATAGGTACAACAGCTGCAAGCGGACTGGAGACAGAAGGCTCAAGAAAAGGTAGAATTAATTAGAAGATTAACTAAGTTGAATTGGGATTCTTACTGGGCTTATTTAGTCAAACCACACAGCCAATGTATTACTCTCAAAAGAATCATCAATTCTGCCGAAAAGATGGCACCAATTCTTGCTGATTCCATTTTCACAGGGAAATTAAAGGCTGAAGTCGGCCAACCGACTCTTCTTAAGCAAATGCTGAATGCTTGCGATGTTAAGGAGCAAATACAGAAATACTTAGTTGTTATATTTAATTTTAGAAATAGTTTTTCTTTATTTTTGCCTAGAAAAAGGACGGTCATTTAAACCATATCCTATATTTTTGTAATAAGTTATTTTTCATTGTAGTTAGTAGTATTTAAACCCTTCTCATGCATTTAGAGAAGGGTCCAGAAATTTATCAAAAACTTGTCCTCAGAACATGCACTTTCGCACCCTCCGAGGAGGTTTTGATGAATGAATGGAACATGATTTATTGATTTTTGCATTTAATATATGCTACCGATGTTGCACTTTTGTACTCTTAGTGGATGTTGGATTAAGAAGAGATAAATCGTTATTGCCTGAAGCTCATGAGTAGAACTAGTTATAAATGGTACTTCTATCTCTTAAATGTTTCTATCTTTTGTGTTAAAGTGATATTCAAGTTCAGTTGTTTATATATTAATGCGTGAATGCCTGAGTTATCATTTGGCACTTTTGTACGGTGATAGCTATTTATTTATGCTTAATATATGAGTAGCTTACTGTGCGATATGTTTTTC
>APFE030040516.1:338554-356505 GCA_000404065.3 Pinus taeda | reverse complement strand
TAGTATTATAGGGACCGAACATGCCTCTCTCCTTCAAAAAGTGTTGTCCTCCACGCTTGAGTAGTTCTTGATGCTTCTGTATAAAATTCTTGTCCTCCCATGTGGAATCTTCAGCGGGTAAGTTCTTCCACTTGATGAGATACTTTGAAATTGATCGATTTCATAGTTGTCAGGTTCTTGTTTCTGTGACTGCTCTAGGTAACAATATGATTTTTCATTCCTCCTCAAGTTATGGTAATATTGTTTGAACTAGGATCTTTTCATTATGTAAGGTCACCATTTCTTAAGTGCATGTAGTCTTGCCAACATTTCCTTCTCATAAATAGCTTTATGTAAATACTTTCCTTTGATTAGACAACTTTTGAAAGAAATGGGTCTTTCTTCTTGCGTTAAAACATCACCAAATCCTTTTCTTGATGCATCATATTCCACAATAAAGGTTTTTGTGAAGTTTGGCGTAGCTAAGACCGATGCTTGGCACATTGCCTCTTTAAGATGTTCAAAGGCCTTCGTTTCTTCTGCAGTCCATGAAAATTCATCTTTCTTCAATAATGTTGTTTTCGGAATGTCTTCAGTCTTCATTCCTATTTGATGATATCCTGAACGAAGATCCAATTTGGTGAAGTAAATTAATCCATGCAATTCATCCAATAATTCATCAATGACAGGAATGGAAAATTTATCTTTAATACTGAGTTTGTTGAGCTCTCTATAATTCGGACACATGCACCATGACCCTTCCTTCCTGTGCATCAATACTACTGGAGCAAAGAAAGAACTTTGACTAGGTCGAATTATACCAACCTCTAGGATTTCTACAACCATATGTTCAATTCCACTCTTTTGGACATATGGATATTTGTAAGGCCTGATGTTTGGAAGAACACTTCCTGGAATCAAATGAATAGAATGATCATGATCATGAATAGGTGGGAGGCCTTTGGGAGTCTCAAATACCCTGGAATGATTGTCCAAGCCTTTTTGGAGATCTTGAGAAATAGATGATTTCGATATGGGAACCTCTAGCGAACATAATTGTGAAATTACACCTCATTTTTCTTTCTTTATAAGATTTTTCATTCGATTAGAGTTGATTATATTTCTCATTTTCCATATGATACCCCATAATTCAAATTCCTTTCCTTCCAAAAAAAATTCATGAAAAGTTCTTGAAAATTTAAAGCTATTGTATCCAAGGATTGTAGCAATTGGACTCCTAGTACAACATCAACCCCACCCATTGGAATGGAAAGAATTGGGCTATTCAATACATATTTTCCCATCGATAGCTTGATATTATGGCACTTTCCAAAGCAATTTATGGTTCCTCCACTTGCAACCATCACTTGACACTATGGGCTGGATATAGGAAGCAATTCAATTCCTTTGCTATCTTACAATGAATAAAATTATGAGTAATACCCAAATCAATCAACACTATTACCTTTTTCTTCTTTATATGTCCTTCTATATTTATATTTTGAGCAATGATAATTCCATCCAATCCATTATATGGTTAGATTCTTTTCTTCTTTTTCGATGTGATCTTTCACTTCTTGAACCTTTTTTCTTCTTGATGTGTCCTTCTATCTTGAGAGTTTGAGGAGTGGTAATTCTTGCCAATGATTTACAAGATATGGTTGGATTCATTGCTTCTTTCTCTAAGTTGGTTCCTGGTGTATATCCTTTTCTTTTGATGTTTCTTGATCCTTTTCTTCCTCCTCTTCACAATCTATGTAAAATAATTTCTTCTCAGCACACTTATGACCTTTAGTGTATTTGTTATCACAAATGTAACGCAGTCCTTTTTCTCTTCTTTTTTTTTTAAATTGTTCTGGTGTAAACCTTGTAGGTTGTGGAAGGCTAGGAGCAAAAAAACTTCCATATTTATAGTTGTGAGTGGTGGGATTCCTTGTTTTCGTATTCTGCTTTCAATTTTTATTTCCAACCTGAATGCCTTCTCTAATGAATCAGGTTCCCAATGACGAACCTCATGTTGAATGTTATCCTTTAAAGTCCCTATGAAGACATCAATCTTGTGTTTCTATGGAATATAATTTACCCTTATATTCAATTTTTGAAAGTCCTCAATGTTCTCTTCTATTGAACCCTTTTGTTTGAGATTTATCAATTGGCTAAAGAAGATGTTTCTCTTTATATCCTCATAATGTGATAATTTTCCTCTGTGAAAATTGACCACGTGACAAGTGGTTTATGAGAACAAAGCCCTTAATACCATAAAAATTGACACAGTTATAAATATAAAGATGCAATACGTACCATTTGTAAGATTTGCACCCCAAGTAGATCGAAATATTGCTCCATATGTAGTATCTAATTTACTGGATCCTTTCCATCAAACTTCTTCATATCGCATTTTCTTGATTTTAGGAGCTTGATCTTGAAAACATTGTAACTCCATAATTTCGGATCTCCCAATTCGAAACTTATGACTTACAGTAGCCCTCTGTGTCCTTTTTCCAATGCCGCCAGTCTAATCGAAATTGGATTCTCGAAGAAAGATTTATGCACAACCTCCCAAGATGACCTAATTATATACCTTTTCAGAAGAGTGAAATTGTATGAACTTCCACGTGTTATTGTTTCAACCTTCGAACCTAAAACTGATACACATAAATCTACATTCCGTGCTATTTCTATACTTGCTTAAGAAACTTCAAACTGATGCTCAAAAGGAAATTTATGGTGCTTTTCCCATGGTCACTGGTTTGGGATGTAATTAAGGATATTGCAAATACCATAAATTTCTTGGACTGTATCTCTAAAAATATATCGAAACAGGATCTAAACTTCAGGCCTAAGCTTCACCATGATTTCGGTTCAAATGGGTTTTAATTTCAAAATCTAAATCTTCGTATAAATCAAAGTATAGAGAAAATTCCATGATGATCTATTTGAGATGGAATTTTGGAGCTTGCAAAAACCATAACTTCCTCAAATCATGTCTCCGAAAATATAGTGTATGAAGATCTGAAAATCAAACCTGAGGTTCAGTGAGATTTTGGCTCAAATGGGTTTTGTTTTTAGCTTCTGAAACATTGTAGAAAAAAGTTACAGGGAAAAATCCACGATGACTTGTTTGGAGCAGCGAAACCCTAGAATCCAAAGCTCTAATATCAAATGTTATGAAACCAGCTCACAAAAAGATAGAAAAGATAGATCAACACCTTAGAAATCAGCCTCTTCGAGGGGGAAACCTCCTTTACATTACACAAATGAACAATTCTTCAATGACATAAATGACAATACCTCCTTTGTATATATATAGGGATGGGTGACCTCCCGGGAAGTCCTAGTTATCGGGTGCAAGCCCTAAAAGTGATGATTGACGCTATGTGATTTATTTCACTAGTTTCTATCCCACTTCTTCACCCTTGTGAGCATCACCCACTGTAATGAGTGTTAAGTGGACTATTCAAAAATCATGAGAAATTAGTTAGCTACGACTACCTCTCATGGAAGTGGTCATAGATGAATGACTTACTTAACATAGTTGAATCCCAAAAAATGATATCTAATATAATGCACTGCAAAAACCCCCAATACTTAATTCAAAAGAGTGAAGGGAACTCTACTTGAATGGGAACTCTACTTGCTAAGGATTTGCAAATGGGGTAGGAAGCTAAGTGGGCTTGATCGTGGGGAAAACTCCACAGTTAAGCACGTTTGATCCAGAGGTGATCTGGGATGGGTGAGCTCCCAGGAAGTCCTGGTTATTGGGTGCAAGCCCCAAAAGTGATGATTGACCCTATGTGACTTCTTTCACTAGTTTCAATCGCACTTCTTCACCCCTATGAGCATCACACAATGCAATGAATGTTAAGTGGGCTATTAAAAAACCATGAGAAATTAGTCAGTTATGACTACCTCTCATGGAAATGGCTATATATGAATGAATTACTTAACGCAGTTGAATCCTAAAAAATAATATTTAGTCCATAATATAATCAGAGCCGACATAACAATAATAATGTAAGGGCACAATAAAAACAATAGCGCGCTTCTATGGGGCACAATAATAAAAATATGGGGACTACATGGGAACAAAAATATAATAAGGGGGTTGCATTAATAACAATAAGGGGTTACACTAGTAGTATAGGTAACTAACAAAATGAAGAAGGTTGATAAGTTTATTTCTAATCTAAGTGTTGAAGAGTGTAAAATCCTGATAAAAAAATTTCAGAAGGATGAATCAGGTGAATAAAAACATACTATTCAATATGAGTTTCATTTTAATTTTCATTAATAATATACTTAAGAATATTAGATAACATGTTTCAAACGATCTATTAATTCATATGTGTTTAATGTTCTACAGGGAGAAACAACAAAGGAAAAGGTCAATGTCATTCTAAGAAAAGAAAAATTATAGAACATGTAAATGATGATGGATTGGTCCTTAGCTCATCTGGAGTGGTTTTGGAGGTTAATGAAAGGGGGATTTTTTTTTTACAAAACTATAAGGGATTTAGTTGAATGAATGTATAGACATACTTTCCACTTACAATACGAAAATAAATCCAATGATTATAAGAACCAAATTATATCTAAACTACATTAATCGTTTCCAAAGAAATGGTCAATGATACATGCCAAACTTGTAATAACAAAAAAATACAAAAAAAAAAATCATCAAAGGTATATTCCCAGTTAAAATGATTTTTTCTAGAATTTTATGTATACATTACTACAAACCCATTCATTTATTAATATCAATTTTTTATATTTAGTTTTATATAATCATATAAAAATAGTTTATTACTTTTCAGAAAGATATGAAAAACCAAAATGATCAACTACTTGTTAATGCGAAACATTCAGTAGGAAGTCCAAAAAGTGTACAAAGAGAGATCGAATAAATGAACATAATCATCAAAAAAGGATCCATCTCTATAACAATGTCTTAAAATGTGTGAATCATGATTGAATTGTATATAAAAAAAAAAAAAAAAATAAATAATAATAATAAATAAATAATATATATATATATAATATATATTATTATATATATATATATTATATATATAATATATATATATAAAAAAAAAAAAAATTAGCTTTAAATATTAATTTTCAAGTATTTTCTTGCATAAAAGAAAACAAAATGGAACTCATTCAACACGTAAAATAGGATGCCAAGGAAGAAAGGGTTGATTTCAAAGTTTGCAACTAATTGTTAATATTTTCTTATAACATAGTCAAGGTTTAATTTTTTTATCTTTTAAGTTGTTTTACAAAAACCATCCTTGAATGTCTTGAAATAGGTGCTAACACACAAAGAAGAGCCATGAGAAGAATTGATTGACATTGGGTTAAATATGGGTTATGAGTATCTGTTGACATATAAAAAATTAATTGTGGAATTTGTAAGTATCTATGTTGTTTTACTTCTCTGACTTTATAATAAATAGAACAAAAAAGCCCTTTTATATTAAATCTCTTATCTATAATGGGGTTTAAAACATGTAGGAAACAAAATATAGAACTACGCTAATAGAAGACTTGTTGCAACAAGGAATGAGACTTGGTTTTGAAACCATGTGCAAATTTTATGAGTCACTTCTTGTTATGGCACATTTCTATTTGATTTACATTGACGTATATTATTTATTTCAATTTACATTATTCTCACCGATGTAGATACACTGATAATGCTTTATTTTTATGTTTGCAGATGGAACAACATCAATAAGACAAAACCAGTTGATGCAATCAACAAAACATTCCTCTAAATAACCCAAGTCATGGAATTAGCTCGAGCACTAATAGCAATTCCAACAAAAAATGATGATCTATTTGGATATCAATGCAACCAGTTATATTTTTCGAAATAATTGTCTGTGAAAATCAAACATTTTGTTTAATGTAATGAACATAGTATCCCAATTGAAAGACAAGGGATTACCAATAACAATCCCACTTTGTATGAAAAAGAGCCTTTTATTGAGATATGATAAAATACATTTTAATTTATTCTATTATGTTATTCAAAGTCGATGTGATATCTGATAATATAACAAATTAATCCAAACATCATATACAAATTCACTAATCAAATTTAATTTATATTAATACTATTATAAGATATATGTCAATTTTTGGATGAATAATGAATTTAAACAATTACAATAATTGCATTATCACAGGTCCATGGTTCCAAGAAAGAGAAAATGTCATACAAAAAATTGGTGCGTCCATAACATAAAAATGCACCAATGCATTATGTTATATAAAATCACCGTGATGACATCTTTTTTCATGATCGATGCCTTTTCAGAAAGTGAAAACACCAAGGTGTTTATTTCTTCAAACATTAGTATTGTTTGCAATTGACGCCTTGGTCCATTGTAATTCTTAATGCACTAGTGCTTTCATAGAAAGAACACCCTGGTCCTACAAAATATTATTTTTAGCCCCGGTGCATTATGAAAAATAAAAACACCAATCCTTTTATATAACTAATGCACCAATGCGTTTATACAATCAAAACACATCAGCACTACAAGTTTAAACAAAATCATTGGGACTACAATTATTTTTTGCATGCCATAGTGTCGTTCCTTATAAGAACACACCAAGTATTTTTTAATATATTAGCACCGATGTAATATATATTATGAACCGGTGCTATTTTCATTCAATTCCTCGTGACTTTTATTTATCTATGTGTTCAGGTGAATTTATATATATAGCGCACCAGTGCTACTTATTCCATGAAACGCACCACAAAAAAGTATATGTTAAAATGTCAAATCACCGAGACTTTTTTAGTTGTGATGAAGTTTCATTATAATCTCCGCTATCACAAACATATGTTTTAGCGGATATTTTTGTGACATTTTTTTCCAATTGTATAACACTAAAAACCTTTGTTATAACCTCCGCTAGAAAGTATTTTCCTTGTTGTGTATATGTCTTTGCACAAGTATCAATGTTGCTCAACGTCTTCATTCCCTCATCTCAAGAATTCAGGATACACAGTGAATGAACCCACTACTATCCATTCTTCATTCATTATGTGATACAAGTATCAATCCTTTAGAACTAAGTTGCAAAAATCTTGGAGAACCTGAGTGAAAATAACTACCACTACCACGAGAAGTATCAACTGTGTAGGTAATGTATAATTTCTGAAACTTTACGAATTTAACTAACTTTGAAAGAAAATTAGTAGGGTGTTGATTAGGTACTAGAGGAAGGTTAGGGGAGGTTCTACCTATGCTACTAGGAAATGAATTGTTTCTTTCAAGAGACACATCATCTTCGGAGAGTAGTCTCCTCATCACAAAATGAATGTCATCATCAAGAGAGTTGTCCTACCTTACTTCTCAGATTGTAGGCCCAAATCCATCTAGTGTCTCTATCCTTTCTAGTACATGGAAATATTTGTTTCTTCCCTCCAAATATTCTACAACATAGGTTTTTCCCCCTTCTATTTGGCCATGACTCACCCTACCACTACTCTTCACTTTGCATGACTACTCAACACTGCTTCTATTTGGCGTAGTTATTTATGTTTCCTTCAGATCTGCTATAAAAGTTTCTCCCACCATTCATCAATGTTATATTCACTCTTTTTTACTCTAAAATATTGAGCCCTCAACAAGTCATCTATATTCATTGTGTCAACATTTTCATCTCCTCCAACTAGGTAGCATTGCTCCCCCATATACTATCTCGAATACTTAGAGTATAAGAAGGCATCATCTAGTTTTGGAACCATAGTAGGTTCTTTTCTACCATAAAAAATTTAACCTAGAGGGACGATCTCCTTCGATAACCTTCCTTGTAACCCCGATTTAATCATATATTCTACTTGAAAGAAGGACATATGGTCTATGGTGGTAAAATCGATGATATATCTCTCTAGATTTTCCTGTACCCATAAACCGATTACTCTTGTCAGTTATGTATCTAGGCTATGTATCTTAGCTATTCTATCAGTAATGATTGAGGAACAAGGGGATCTACACCAATTTCCATCTCCCCCTTTTACGTGCAGCCTCTACAACCAATTATAAATATCTCGAGGAATGTACACCAAAATATTTTGTGATGGTCACTGACAGGATTAGAGTACAAAACTTCTTCCTTCACTCACTTCACACTCTTCTGGCATAATTGTGCTTGCTAGGAAGCAAAGCGATCCACCTGTTCATGCCACCAATCTTGAACATCTCCCTTAAGGATCCTTGATGCCATGGTCTAGACCCCTTCAAAAAACTTCGAGTTCCAGCAATGGAACCATTTTTTGGCTAGAAATTTTAACAGAGGAAGACCCCATGTTTGGGAACAGGGCGCCAACGAAGGGATCTATTGTAGTCTATCATTACACAAATAATTTCACCTTACTTGATAAGAAAGAAAAATATCTCACCTTAGGCGTGTCAAGACTCAGAAAGTTAAGGCATCACAGAAAGGAATCAAGGAGTAATTCAATATATAATTTGGTTCACACATTCATAAAAAAAGTCCCCATTAATAGAAAAGCATCATAAAAAAATATAGATTCACAACATGACTAGGAAAAACATAGAGCATCCATATCTTATACAATAGAAAATTTTAAAGGGCCCATTGACTTCATCTCATTTCATGAACATAGGAATTTTCTGCAACTCCCCTTTTATTAATAGGTAAGATCATCGGTACATCATTTTAGTTTTGTCATTATAGCAGGACCACCAATCATATTACATTCTAAAGCTAAGAAAGATAAAAATGCACAAAACATGTCTCAATTGATGTATTGAAAGCATCCTAGCATAGGGTTCTATGTATTTTATTTTTCTCTTGTCCATTTAGATTTTATAGAATTTCCTTCCAATCATGCGCACCTGATATTCCTATTGTCACCTTTGATATCACACCTATCAATCTTCGATGACTTCTGTAAACTCGACCTCAACTACTCATTTTTGCACACTTAACTTTTGATAGAAATTTCTGTGAGCTTCGCCTTAAATTCTTCTTCCTTCTTCTCTTCTACACCTTTCTCATCGTATTCGACATCTCACTGTTCTTTGGTTATTCCTTTCCTTTTCTTCAAGGGTCTTCTACGCAACTGCTTTCTAGTCAAACCCAGTCAAAATATTTCAAAATTGTGTTCCTAAAAAAAAAGGACCCAACAATAAGTCAAAGGAGGTATATGAGTTCATTTAAGGGACATGGTGGAAACAAAATGGGATTTAAGGTTGACACCGATAAATAAAGGTTTTATTTTCCCATAAGCCCTTTTTTTGCTTCCTGTTAGTTGGAGTCATGGTCCCTCTTCAACTCTCCAAAATCATCTTGCAGCATTGAATATTATATTTAAGTAATAATATTTACATATTTTTAATCTACATTGGTTCCATATATGTATGTTTACATTATACATGTTTATCCATTCACTAGTTGAGCATTCGCTTTGCACTTTGCACTACAAATCCATGCACACATATTTGCATCATTACAAAATTCAATATAATAAAAATGTAAAATGTAAGGCATTACATAGAAAATGCCCCCTCTAAGGTGATTATGGTAGGTAGGTTGTTATATATGCTATAAAACTTAATGGTTGGACACTTCTAGTGTTGCCATATTTCTCTCTAAAACAACTCATAAAAAATGTTCGAATTAAATGCCAAAATTCAATATTGAGATTGATTATTATATTTTCAAATATAATAATAAATTTAATGCATTTTCTAGTTTGATTCGAGGGATTATTTATAGGAACCAACCATAGATATACAATATTATATAAAATTTATATTGATTAATCCAAAAGTGGTAAGATAGATGTTGCAATATTTATTATTGATACATATATTATTATAAGGTGCATATTTTCATAAACAGTTGGTAATTTGTAATTGTTCATTTATTATGTGTAACACCTATATTTTGTCTCATGCACTAACATATATATTATGAAGTAGGCTACTATTCATCTCCTCCTAAAATTCTTTGACCTGAAATCATGGGTAAGGATAAGTGTCATGATTTGACTTCTTCACTCTCTTAGGTAGTTTCGACATTTGATGTCTGTCCACTTAATAAGGTATTCATAAATGTCTCATGAATGAAAATATTGGGCTTTAAATTATAAGATTCCTTATGATTCTAATACTAATCTCACTTTTATATCCAAGAGGGATAATTATATTTGTATAGGAATTATTGGACCCAATTTTTCTTTTAGGTAGAAAACATGAAATATGTTTTCCAACTTCCCCTTGTTTGGTATATGCATCATGCCATTAGAGGAACTTTAACGTCTAAAATGGGTCTCCTAAGGAAACAACTAAAATAATAGTAAAAATAATAAAATACAAGTTATGAATTTCCAAAAGGAAAGAAATAAACCTACATTATATTTGACTTATTTCCTTATAGGTTTACTCAAATTTCAAGTGTGTACACTCATTATATGTGGAATCATATTTTGTATCCAATGAGTACTCACTCTGTATATGCATACTTTTGAGTAGATCCACACCAATTAAAATCAAAATCCATGAAAAAATGTATTTTGAACACATTTTTTCATATATTTTGGATTTTTCTTAGTGTTTGTCTACTCAAAAGTATGCAAAGTGGGTACTCATATGCATAATCTGAATCTGTATCCAATGATTGTAAACACTTGAAATTTGAGTAAACCTACAAGGAGATATGTAAACGATATGACTAATTTTTTTCCTTCTTCTTTTCCCTCCAAATATATTCTCCTTTGGGGATGGCATCATCATCTTGAATCCTATTGGTTCTTTAAAATTTTATTTTGCTAGTACATTTTTCATTTTGAAGCCCATTTTTTACTTTAAAATTCCCCTAATGGGACTACTTGGTCTATTCACTTTTGATTTTTAACAGTCATAAAATTTGAGCACAGGATTATGTTTCTTGTAGATTTTCAGTAATTTTCTCTTTATCACTGAAGTCAAACTAACACCCAATCTCCTATAATCAACTCTTTTCACATTGGCATATTGTCTTATTTGATTCCTTTCTTGCTCAAGATATTTCTATAGGATATGAAGTATATCATCAAAAGTCTATAAGTATCTTTTTAAAATAGGTTCTTTGTAATTGATAATAGATTTCTCTTGTATGAATAATGTTGGATATCAATATCATAAAGTTCTAAACTAAATCACTTTTGCTAAAATGTGCTGGGTAGTGTTGTATCACTATTCTATAAAGTGTGACCATTTGTCCCAGTATAATTGGTGATCATTCAAAATTTTCCTTAAATATCTTTCAAAATATTTACTCACCACTTTAGTATGTCCATTTTCTAGGAATGGTATGAGTGTGTTCATCATTAATATGGTTATCACTTAATGAAAAAATTCAATCCAAAGAATTTAGTTCCCATTAGGTGAAAGAATTTAGTTCTTAGTAGGTATTATTTATATTTTTCCAAGGCATGAATGCTTGCTAGTATTTCTTTATCATATGTTGATTTTATTTGCTTTCTTGTTTAAATTTTGAAGGTAATGAGAATACTCTCCTACATAATACAATTCCTATTCTTGATGCTAAAGCATCACATTCAAGAAAAAATGGCTTTGTGAAGTTTGGGCTAGCTAGTGTAGGAGTGGACATCATCAGGGTTTTCATCCTCTGAAAAAAACTTTTGCTACATCATCCCATCTTAAGCTCACTTATTCAATAGGGTTATTAGTGGAACAATGATCTCTACATAGGTTATGGATTCATAATACACATAATAATGTGATGATTTTAAGGCTTCACTAATTAGTGATGACAACAATTCTTTTTGACTTGATGATAAAATGCAACCTAGGAATTCTATTTCTTTCTTTGTAACACCACATTTTGATTTGTTTCATAGAACTTGATATCTTTTAATAGTTTCAACATTGTCTATATGTGATTAATGTATGAATTCCAAATTTTACTATAGACCATCCTAGATCCATCTTAAGCCTGGATCTATGAGGAACTGAGAGGGATCTAATATCTCGAGGTGAAAACCTCTTTTTTAAGTGCAAAACTTGAGGAAAGGTTTGAGCCTCAAGAGAATTGATCACTCTCGGCTCTTGATAGACCTGGGGTTAAGATGGATCTAGTATGGTTTCAGTCATGTGCGATCTTATAAAATTTGTTGAACATATAATTATTTTGTTCATTTTAAATATGCTAAATATGTCTAAGATTATTTTGGTCAATTTAATTTTAACTTTTCTTAGTTACCTCAATTTTTTGAGATGAGAGTGAATGTTAGTAAATTTAATGATGAAAAAATGATGAAATAAAAATTTGAAGTGTAAAGTGACAATGTAACAATGTTGAATGATAGAAAATGTGAATAATAAGAATATAGTCAATTACAAACAATCTTCATTGCGATCAACCTGAAACTATTTTCTTCTACTATCCTTATTGTCACACCTTTTAGTTATTTTCTATTATCATGTTTGAATGAAAAGTGATTAACAATGTTGAATGATGGAAAATGGGAATAATAAGAATGTAGACAATTACAAATAGTTTACAGTTTCAGGAAGAAGACATTTTAGGTAAGTGAACATTGTATTTAAAATGAAAATTCAAGTATTATATTTATGGTTGAATTACTATAACACAATTCAATTCACCTCATTAATAATGTTTGTATGATTACAGTAAGAGACAGTGTGTATGTTTTGGGGGTGAAATAGAGATATAGATGGAGGGGGGGAGAGAGAGAAGAAGAGAGAGCCACATATAAGGAGGGAGGAAGAGATATAGATATGGAGAGAGAAGTGTTAGAGAGAGAGAGAAGGGGAAGAAAGAGAGGGAGTGGAAAAGGGAGGGTAGAGAGAGAGATAGATAGATATGGAGAGAGAGAGTGTATGTTTGGTGGGTGAGATAGAGAGATAAATAAGCAGAGGCAATGGGATAGAGATATAGATGGAGGGGGCAGGGATGTGCTTACACTCAAATCGATGCACACTATTAATCTAATTAATTTGAAATTAATGTACATCATACATCTAGTTGCATCAAATTAGAAATCAATATCCACACTGAAATCAATGCTTCTAATGCAAAAAATCAAATAGGATTAGAAATCAACATCTACACTAAAATAAATGCATCTAGTGCAAGCGATCAAATAATATTAGAAATCAATATCTACATAGAAACAAATGCATCTAGTGCAAGCAATCAAATAGGAGTAGAAATCAACATCTACACTGGAATCAATGCATCTATTGTAAGGTATTAAATAGGATTAGAAATTGACATCTACACTGAATTCAATGCATCTAGTGTAAGTGATCAAATAAGATTAGAAATCAACAACTACATTGAAATAAATACATATATTTGAGTGTAAAACCAAAATATTCATGACTTTCTAAATCTAACTTATATGTATGTACTTGTATTTGCATGTCTCTTTCTTCTTCCCTGTTTCTCAACCTTCCATTCTGTATCTATCTCCCTCCCTGTCTCCTTCTCTATATCCTCCTCTTTGTCTCCCCCTCCCTCTATCCTCTCTCTCTCTCCCTCTCCACCTCTCCCTCCCTTTCTCTATCTATCTCTTATTCCCTCCCCCCTGCTATCTATATCTATACATCTCTCTCTCTCTCTCTCTCTCTCTATCTATCTATCTCTCTCTCTCTCTCCATATTATCTCTCTTCCTCCCTCCCTCTTGTTTCCTCTCTCTTCTTCCCTCTCTCCCCTCATCTATATCTCGATATCCCCTTGTATCTTCTTATCACCCCCAAAAAATACACACTCTCTCTCCATATCTATCTATCACCCTCTCTCTCTCTCTCTCTCTCTCTCTCTCTCTCTCCCCATCCCTCTCCCTCACCATCCATCTATCTCTCCCTTGTTAGTCCTTATCCCTTTCCACCTTTCTCTCTCTATGCATTTCTTCCCCTTCCAACTCCATCTCTCTTCCCCCTTCTCCTCCCTCTCTCTCCCTTTCTCTCCCACCTCCCTCTACCTCTCCTCCCCATCACACACACTCTCTCTCCCCACCCTCCAACTATGTCACTGTCTCCCTCTCTCTCCTTCTTTCTCTACCCCTCTCTCCCCCCACCATATATATGTCTGTCTGTCTCTCTCTTCCCATTCTTTACCTATCTATATCCTCCCCTTTTATCTCCCTTCCCTCGTCTCCTCTCTTCCTCATTCTATACTCATCTCTCCCTTATCACTCTCTCTCTCTCTCTCTCCACCTCTATCTCTCAATGTATTTTTTCTTCCTTCCCTCTCGTTTCCCCTTCCAACTGCATCTCTCTCTCCCCCTCTCTCTCTTCTCTCTCTCAAGTACCCTCTATTTTCCTTCATCTCTCCCCCTTTCTCTCCCACCTCCCTTTTTCTCTCCCCCCCATCACACAAAGAATCTCTCTCCACCATCCAACTCTGTCACTATCTCCCTCTCTCTCTACTTCTCACTCTGCCCCTCTCTCTCCTCTCCATAAATATGTCTCACTATCTCTTTATTCCCCTTCTTTCTCTATCTCTATCCTCTCCTTTTCTCTCCCTTCTTCTCCTCTCTCCCCCATTCCATCTTCATCTCTCCCTTACCACTCACTCTCTCTCTCCACCTCTATCTCGCAATGGATTTGTTCTTCCCTCCTTCTCTTCCCCCTCCAAATCCATCTCTCTCTCCCTCCCTCTCTCCCCCTCTATCTCCCCTCCCCCCTATCTTCCTTCCTCTCTCTCCATGTCTCTCTCCCCCACTCTATTTCCCCTCCATCTGACTCTCTCTCTTTCTCTCTTAAATATGATCCCATTTTATTTTATTTAAGTATATAAATTAAAGAAAAAACATAATTGGTTGTAAAATATTAAACCTATATTTTCTATCAATCATATCAAGAAAATACAATAATAAAAAACTTGAAATAATAATTAAAGGAAAAGAGAGGGGAATTGAGAGAGAGGAGAGAGAGGGGGAGAGAGAGAGATGGAGTTGGATGGGATAAAGAGAGGGAGGGAAGAATAAATACATTGATGGATAGAGGTGGAGAGAGAGAGAGAGAGAGAGAGAGAGAGAGAGAGAGATAAGGGAGAGATGAAGATGGAATGAGGAAGAGAAGAGACAAGGGAAGGGAGAGAAAAGGAGAGGATAGAGATAGGGAAATAAGGGGAAGAGAGAGATGGGGAGACATATATATGGAGGGGGGAGAGAGGGGGAGAGTGAGAAGGAGAGAGAGACATATATAGAAATAAAGTAGGACGGTGGAGAGAGAGTGTTTGTATGACGGGGGAGAGACAAAGGAAGGTGGGAGAGAAAGTGAGAGAAATCGAGAGAGACAAAGGAAGAGAGAGAGGACTTGAGAGAGAAGAGAGAGAGAGGGGGAGAGAGAGATGGAGTTGGAAGGGGAAGAAATACATAGAGAGATAAATGTGGAGAGGGAGAGGGAGTGACAAGGGAGAGATAGAGAGACAGTGAGAGAGAGAAAGAGAAAGAGAGAGAGAGAGAGAGAAAGTTTGGGGTGGAGGACGGAGAGAAAAAGGATGACATAGATATAGAGGAGGGGGAGGAGATTAGGAAGAGAGAGGAATAAGAGAGGGAGGGCAAGAGAGATAGATAGAAGGAAGAGAGAGAAAGGGGAGATATAGAGAGGAGTAGATAGATATGGAGAGAGAGTGTGTTACGTTTCGGGGTTGAAGACAGAAATGGAGGGTTAGATATATTAATATAATATTTATATATAATATATATATATAGATATATATGGAGAGAAAGAGAGTTGTTTTGGGGGTGGAAGGAGAGACAAAGCGGGAGACACAGATATAGATGGAAGGTGGAGGAGGGTAGGAAGAGAGAGTCCACAAGAGGGAGGGAGAAGAGAGACTGGTATGGAGATAGAAGGGGAAGAGAGAGAGAGAGAGAAGAGATGGTTTAGGGGGTGAGATAGAGAGACAAATTAAGGAGAGATGGAGGGGAAGAATATATAATAATATATAATATATATATTTATATGTTAGTATATGTTATATATATGTATATAATATATATATATCAAATGGAACTATTACTCCAAAAGGTAACTCGGAGCCTCAAAAACCCCAAAAAACATGAAACAACAACCCAAAGATGAAAATTGTATATGCCAAAATGATGTTTTTTCTGGGTAAATTTTCAACAATTCTTTTAAATGGAAGTAAAAACCATTTTTGTTTTGAAAAATGGATGAAAAAAACACCCTTAAAAAAATTGATTATTCTGGAATAACAAAAAAAAAAATCGGGTTAAAATTTTGACCTTTTTTAGCAATGGAGTTAAAGATAAAATATCCTCACTTTGAAAAACTGTAAAATTGCAACAATTATCAAACAGGACATTAAAGATAAAATATAATGTCTCGAATCTTGATAATTTAAACTATTTCCATCCATGTTGTTAAAGATAAAATATCTTGACTCTAAAAAACCTTGAAATTGTAATTTTTTTCAACCATAGCATTAAAGATAAAATATCATAACTCAGAAACGCCTTAACAGTTTGACAAAGTTTAAACGTTGTAATTAAAAACCTTTAGTTTGTAACACATTTCAACCATGAAATTATGGACAAATTATATGACTAAAACAATTTTTAAAAAAGAACAAGTAAATGTAAGATTCATTATTTCAAGTGTAATTTTTAGTAGTGGCATTAAAGATAAAACCTCTGGACTTTGAAAAGTTGCAAAATTCCAAAAATTCTTGGGCATGATGTTAAAGATAAAATATCATGTCTCAAATCCTGATAATTCCAACTATTTCCATCCATGTTGTTAAAGATAAAATATCTTGACTCTAAAAAACCTTGAAATTGCAATTGTTTTAAACCATAACACTAAAGATAAAATATCATAATTCAGAAACACCTTAACATTTTGACAAATTTTCAACCTTGTAATTAAAAACCTTCAGTTGTAACACCATTTCAACCATGAAATTATGGACAAATTATATGACTAAAACAATTTTTAAAAATGAACAAGTAAATGAAAGATTCATTATTCCAAGAGTAATTTTTCTTTCAAAGGCTAAAACTATATGTTTTCAAATTTTAGCCTAAGACAACTTATCCTATTGTAAGAAAAACCTAAAAATCAACTATCAAAATGAAGTGTTCTTTTTAATGAGAAATTAAAATTTCAAGAATTTTAAAGCTATCTTATACCAAATGATAACAATAAATAATATCTTGTCAATATCACTGTATAATTTTAAAAATCAACATCAATTTCTAATATTTATTTACTTCTAATGAAAATATTAACTTTCGTAGATTGAATATCACATACATTAAATCATATAATCCAAAAAACATAGAAATGACCCATAACTTCATGTAAGATCATATGGAAGTCAAAAATGTTTATTTCAAGTTACCATGCAAACATCTCTAAAGACATGAATTTCTTTTAATTAAAACATTAAATCCAACAAACATAGAAATGACTCATAACTTCATGTAAGATCATATGGAAGTCAAAATATTTATTTCAAGTTACCATGTAAACTTCATTTACATAAAATGCCTTAGACATTTATTCAAAATCATCCATAGGATCTGGCACACCATTAGAATCTACATCTTGAGATGAATGAATCGATGTAGATGAACATGACCCATATTCTTCTCTTTCATCAACTAGAGCCCCATCTAAGTCAACATTCATGCCCACCATTTCAGGTTTCAAAAGTATTCTAGATCTACGACTAGGTTCAATAGACTCCTATCTCAACATTGTTCCTTCTTGCAACAACTTCTTCAAAATATCTATGGTCTTGAAGCGAAGAGTTCCTCTCTTTGTTAAATTGAAGTCATAAACAAGTATGTCAACATCCTCCAATTTTAATAGATATATGCAATGATGATTTATATTTGTACCCTTTATTTTTCTCTTTTTGCGAATTTTTTTATCAACTACCATCTCTGTTTTGTACACACCATTGAATGGGTGGG
>APFE030040516.1:297463-321589 GCA_000404065.3 Pinus taeda | reverse complement strand
AAAATTTGTGCGAGGGGGAATATATACAAATAGGTTTTACAAAATATCTAACTGCTGAGTCACTTGATACATTAACTATGCTCACCAACTTTACAAAATATCAGATAAGAAAGTTATTGCTAGTCTGAGTGTAAGATAGATGGTCTTTAATGCTATCAGGCCTCTTCTTGACCTTTGGAAGAGAGTGAGTCGGTTGAGCGTTTCTGCTTTAATGCTCAATGATGTGAATGATGTGTCTTTATGCTCTATCATGCTGAAGCTTTTCTCGGCCTTGCTACCTGTAGCTGTCATTGCTGCTTTTGGTGGCTGAATCTCCATGCTGAGGTGGCTCATTCCACCTTTTGGTCATAGTATGTGTATCAAACTTTCTGAATGTGATGATTTATATATTTTGATGACAAAATTTAGATGAAGCCTCTTGTTTACAATAATAATTGTATCATGGAGGCCCACCAATCCTGCATAGGCAATTTATGCCTCAAAATTGCATCCATGGTCTCATCTGCCTCTGTGTATTTGTAGAAATTCGGAGGTGTTTCAAACAGATGGCTAATCTCATTCATAATAAAAAACAGATTCTCTATTCTGTCATAGAGACTTTTCCCAGATGTTAGCCCTGTTTCCTGTGAGCTGTTTGATCCTTGGCTGATCTGATTAGTGGCAAATGTGTTCACCCTCTTTGCATAAACTTCATGTGATAGAAGTTTTCCTACACGGTTGAGTAAGCTGGGGAGACCTCTGCCCTGTAATGCAGAAAATTTGTCCATGAACCTGTTTACCTCTGTTTGCATATCTTGGCTCCTTCTGTCCAATGTCTGTACCAGGCTTTTCAGTGTGAGGAGCCTCTTAATTAGCTGGATAGTCTCTGTCCTGCTGGAGATCCCAATTGCTGCCAGCTGAGGGCCTGTCCGGTTATTGAGCACATTGATCATTCTGCTGGCTACCTCAGGCATACTGCCTAGAGATTCCCTTGCTCTATGCACTTCCCTTTGTGCTTTGCCTATGAGCTCCATTTGTTCATGAATGGTTTCAATGTATTGCCATTGGTCCGTTATTGATTGGCCAATGTGGGTCCACAAAACTCTTCTGATCTCAGCCACCACTTTGTCAAGGGTGAGCTCTTTCTCCAGCTCTTTTATCCTTTTCTTGAGAGTTTTTATTTCTCTCCCTTTCTCAGCCACATTCTGCTTTGATTTATCATATTTCTCATTCAGCTTGGCCAAGTCATCCTTGGCTCCATTCAGTTATGTCATCTGGGCTTCTAGGGCCTGGACCTCATTCAACAATTTCTACATGTCCAGGCTCGGAGCCTGCTTTGTAGACGGTGATTCTATTGATGTTGATGGTGCTGCTGCTGCTGCTTCTGTGTGAGGAGGAGTGATCTTTGGAGGCTCCTCAAGGTTAATAACCTATGGAGGGGGCTGAGAAGTCTGGCCTCCCTCTTTCTGCTGTAGGGCTGCTTGTAGTGCAGCCTCTGTGTCTTCCAACCTCCCTTATGTCTGCACTAGTTGCTTGTGCAGTGATACCAGTAATGTGGCTATCTCTTGCTGTTGCTTCTGCTGAGCAACCTCATCTGTTTGGGGGTGAATGGTTGCTGGGAGCTTCACTTTCTTTCTTAGGGCTGCCAGGTTTGAATCCCTTATCTTCAGCAGTGATTGTATGGCTTTCGGATCCTTGGGGTCATGCCCCAGCTCTATAATTATATCTTCCAAAGACTTGATCCTGTTGTCTTTGGCCAAGGAGGATGCTTTCTCCAACTCCAGTTGGGCAGCTGTATTATTTAGGCTGTTTTCCAGCCTTTTTTCCAACATTGCTTTGTCTGCCAATGTTGCATAGACCATTTTACTTGTTTGCTTACGAAGTTCTATTTGGTCCATGGGGTGAATGTCTTTTTCTAGAACCTCCAGGTTGGTTCTTATGTAGTCTGCAGCTGACTGTGGCTGCACTGTGCAGGGCATGAAATGACTCATGGTCATTTTTCCTTCTGAAATGTCATAGGCTGCCATGAGCCTCTGCTGATTTTTGGGGGCCATCTTTAGCAACTGATTGTAGATTTGGAGCCTGAGTGGCTCATTTCTTCTCTTGATATCAATAAACTGTTGCTTGATGCTTACCTCTGCTTTTCTTTGATGACTTGAGGAGCTGACCTCTCCTCCAAGATTTCTCTCTTGTTCCTGATGAAAGGAACTAGCAGATACCTCCATGCTTGGTGGGCCCATTATCACTGATTGCCCCATAGGCATTTCTTCCTCAGAGAGGGGATTTAATTTCTTCCTTTTCTCCCCTTGGTTTGTGGATGTGGTATGGGGAGTCTCCTGCTCTCTGTCCCTCTTCTTTCCTTTTTCCACCTTTTGTGGAGTTTGGAGCACTGAGGTCTCCACCATCTTCTCTTGTCCAGAAGGCATGTTCTCTTGAGCTCGTTTCTTAGTAGGTGCTGGGGCTTCAGCCATTTGTTCTTGCTGCATCGGCTACCCCTCTTCTTGTTGTTCCTCTTGTTGTTCCTCTTGCTGTTCGTTCTCTTTTTCTAGTTGCTGCTCTGTTTGTTTCTCTGTTGTAGGAGGTGGTTGTTCCTGCTCCACCTGCTTGCCCTTACCTTTATTTGTTTCCCATTGGGCGATTTCGGCTACCTACTGATGGGTTGTGGAAGATGAGGCCGCTGCTCCAATTTGCCTCTGACAGGAGGAAGAGACCTGCCCACAATGTTCCAAGTCAGCCTCTTTCTTAATATTACTTGTTTCTCTTCTTAGCATTTCTTCTTTGCTAATTGGCTCTTCTAAGGTGCCTTCTTTCCAGCTTAGGGAATTGGCATACTTTTCAATGTGAGGTAGTTTCACATGAACATAGCCACCCAATTTGTACTTAATTCTCCTAAGGGAAATGAAGTGATTAGGGTCATCAGGAACCCACTTGAAACTGGTTTGAAGTCTAAGGGTTTCTAGAATCCTATCAGCTTCCTTCCATCCTTCCTCCTTCTTATTGTACAAGAAGGGGCCCAGCTGATTCCTCACCTTTAGTTTCACCTTCTTGTTTTTACTTTGGAAATGGACAAAGTCAGCATTTCCAAACTGCCTGCAGTACTCTAGGGCAAAGAGTCTCACAGGTACATATTTTGGTAGCCTATAGGGATTCAGCTCATAGCCATATATTCTGATTACTGTATGGTGTTGGTAGAAGTACCAATCACCAATGTTGTATGCCTTTGAGAGTTGAAGAATTCTCTGCATTTCATCTGTCAATCTTGGAGGAGGGACACCCAACAACAAGGTCATAGCTGGATGAATGAATAGATCAATAAATTCACAATAGGTGTAAGGTGAATAAGGCAGAAGATGGCAAACTGAAGACTAATACACAACCGACCTTGGGCTTCCCTGGGTATCTAACTTTTTTAGAGGGACAGGGAAGGCATCAGGCTGATAGAACAAAAATAAATGATATATGTACCTGGTGTATTTAAACACCTTTTCCCTCTCTAGATTCATTAATTGCTCATGAATCTTATTGGCAATAAAAGTAGCAAAGTCATAATGTATAGCAGGAGGCATCCCTGGGGAGAAAATGGACAGCATTGCCATGATGGTTTCATCCACATCCTCGTATGTCCCATAACCCAGGAGGTAACTAATCAAATCTACCATCATTTTGCCCAGCTCATTAAGATATGGGTATGCTATGGGAAGAGCAGTGGTCATGGATTGATATTGTGGCTGAATAAATAATTGATTAACCTTGGCAATCTGATCATTGGACAATTTGCCCCCTTTTATTATCAAGTCCTGGAGGGAGAGAGGAGTTAGGGGCTTTGTAGTATGAAAGTGGAGCATTTCATTGATGGCCTCAGGGGTGATATGGAACAATACTGAGCCTGAGGGGCTGAGGACGACTCTCTGATAGGGGTCATAGCTCGACATGCATTGTTTTATCAAGTCTGGGAGGACATTGACTTGAGGGAGGTTGTAAATGGGTATGTGGGAATCCCAAATTCCTAAGGTGTCAGCCCCACTGAGATGTTGGGCCTTTAATTCATTCATCAGGTGAATATTGAACTTGGCTGTCATGGGCATGGAGTCTAACATTTGGTAATCTTTATCACCTAGGGCTTTCCACTCTAGCTCTCTATGTGGGGCATTTAGAGGTTGAACATTCAGGACTATTGGTGTCTCCATGGCTCAACAGTAGTTATGACTTGGTGCTGAACTGGTTTTAGCGGGTAGGAGACCATAGAGGGCTAATTTTGAAGAAGTCAAGCCAATTGTAAGGGTAAATGAGGCAATTGTGGTGACAATGGTGCAGAATGCACAACAAGAGTTAATTGAGGATTGCAGGAGCTGGCAACTATGTTTTCTTTGTGAATTATGCCTTTTTAGGTTTACAGTCCACGAATGCGCGGACAGAGTGGGAATTTGGGGAAGGGTGACTGTATATGAGTTCAGCAGGTGAAATTCAACCCTGCACCTGTGAGGAATTCTCGTTTTTCCAAGGATTTGCTAGTGAAAACAGGTTGTTTTACTCTTGTAAATTTAGTTCCGGAGAAATATTGATATAACTTAGCTCTGAAGGGATGCTCTGGGTAAATTCCTGGTGAATTGTCGATAATGGTGACAAATGCAGGCGGGTTTGTAGGCGGCAGCGCTCTTCAGGTCAATTTCAGCAGGTTGGTAGCAGATGGACGTAATTTTCATGCAAAGGAGAGTAATAGTTCTTTCAGCGAAAATGAGAAAAAACGCGAAAATCGGCTAAAATATGGACTTTTGGGTCATTGGCGCGCTTTTTGGATGACGTTAGCATGACGTCATCAGGTGGGGTGAAGGTCGGGTGACGTCAGCATGACGTCACCAGGTGACATGGCAGTCTGTGAGTGGTCCACGGGGATTACACAGGTGGCGGACACGTAGGAGCTCTGGAGGTCGGGGGTGCTGACAGGGTGCCAAGTGGAGGTGACGTGGGTGGGTGTGGCGCTGGCATGGGCAAGCAGTCTTGTAGAGCAGTAAGCGGGTTTTCTTGGATCGCCTTCCATACGGTCGCGGTATTGTCAGAGGGTGCTCCGAGAGAATATAAGGGTGACGCGTGGCAGAGGCCTTACGTCACCCTCTGACAGTTTCTCGGAAGGTAACTTTCGGTCGCGGATGCCCGTCCGATATGATGTGGGCCGTCGGATGGGAAGGCCTAGATCCGACGGTCGACGGATCGATAAGATGCGCAGGTAATATTTTACTACGGGGAAGGATAAAATATAATTTTTTTTTTTGAAATTTGCGCCTTTCGGAACTTTGGAAAAGTGGGTTTTTCGGGTTTTTTCAGCGTTACGGGTTAAATGGGTTTTTCCAAAGGTTCATTTGCAAAGTGGGTTTAAGGCTATTAATCCGAGCAAATCTCGGATTAATCCCTAGGATTAATTATTTGGCGCTCTTTGGGTTGCGCGTAAATGTCTCAGCACTAGAAGACCTTCAAAGTGATACATAGAGCTATAATGCTCAGGGAAGGGGATACATAGATTTTTTGGGTTTTTTTCCAAGTTTACATAGTAATAGGGGGAATAGGGGGTATAAGGAGTTACATAATGATAGGTTAATAGTTAATATGGATGAAAGAAGGGGGTGGATGAGGGATGCAGAATACTAAGTTCCTTATATAAAATTAACTTAGTTTTGGGGAAGTAGATCAAAATGAAAAGAATTTTGCATAAGAAATGTGGCTATTAAAGAAACTAGAACCAACAAAATACTTTGATTTTCTTTGTGTACATGTGTGGCATAGGGATGTAAGTTATGAATGTGATAGGGGGTGATTTGGAAGTTCGACATGCTCCATTAGGCTTCTGCAAGACTGCTGCAAATAGGCCATTTGTACTGGCAGCGTGTTTTTACCTTTGCTTTAGGCCAGTGCAATGCCATGAACCAAACTTTTTGCAACCCCCTCTACCTACCCACTCTATTGCCTAGCATTTTTTGTTACTCCAAGGAGGGTGCACTTAGATTTGCAAACCCTTTTGTGCCTTTTCTTTTCCTTTGGCTTTTTTTTGATTTTCTATCTAAAGCTACCCTTATTGCTTCCAAGGCCCCAGATTAAGCAGTTGGGAACCTTCTTTCACTACCTATCTACTTTACCTGCCAAGATTGAGCTGTTTGGACAGGTTTCCTTCTCTAATCTACAACAAAAATTGAAACATGGCATGACCCAGCTTAGGCTGTTGGATCACCCATCAGAAGTAAGGCAGCATCAACCAAAACAAGCATACTTCTTCCACAAGAATATGAGATCTTTGTATGACCAAAGTAGATCATATTGGCACTTCCCTTGCCAATCATGAAATATGAAACCTATTGGTATAGGTATCTAACAGTGGCTCCACTTGGGGATGGTTTTTCCTTTGAAAGACCAAGAACAGCAGGTCAGAATGCCTTGGCCATTGACTGCTCCTACCAAAACTTGAAACCTTTCTCTTTGTACTTCAAAACTGGGGGCTGTCACCTCTGTGGCACTTCTGGAATGTAAAGCTTTTGCCTGCTTATTTACAGTAATCTTTTGAACTGAACTATTTGTATGCTGAAAGAAAATATATACAACTGATTATGTACAAGAGAAAAACACCCTGCTATATGCATGGAAAATAGTCAAAATAATGCTTCAACATCCTGCCATTGACAGGACCCTCATTTAAGTCAGTTTCATCCAGATTTTTTAGGAAGTAGGTGTTGTTTCCTTGGACTGCTTGGATAACAAATGGTCCTCTCCAAAGAGAATCAAATTTCCCATGTTTTCCTTTATCTTCCCTTCTTGAATCCCACTTGAGGACTTTGTCACCTACGTTGAAATCCTCAGCCTTAGTCCTTCTATCAAAAGCCTTTTTTAACTTTTCTTGGAGAATTTGTACTCTGTTATAAACTTGGTCTCTGGTTTGCTGTAAACATATTATCTGATTGACCCTTCTTTGTATGTCATTGGGCTCAGCTTGACTTTCTTGAAGAAGTTTCATAACAGGAACCCCTAGTGATGAAGGAAATTTGGCTTCCAATCCATAGACTAACTCATATGGGCTGACACCAATGGATCTCTTAGTTGTTAGTCTATTTGCCCATAAGGCATTCACAAGTTTCTTATGCCAATTTTTCTTATTTTCTTCCAGCACCTTCTTGATGATGTTTATTAGGCTTTTATTTGATGATTCAGCTAGGCCATTTCCTTGAGGATAGAATGTGGTGGAGTGACCCAAAGTAATATGAAATTTGTGGTAGAAATTCACCATTTTCTTGGATCTAAAAGCAGCAGCGTTGTCTGTTATTATCTTGTTGGGACAACCAAATCTAGACAATATGTTGTTCTCCAAAAATTGAATGATTATTGAATCATTTGCCTGTCGACATGGGATGGGCTCAATCCATTTGGTGAAGTAGTCTGTGGCTGTGAGGATCCATCTATGATGGCCTGAGGATGAGGGATGAATTTCTCCAATGAAATCCAAACCCCATTGCTGAAATGGTCTTTCTGTTGTAATAGGCCTCAAAGGGAGTGGTAGTAATTTTCTCTTTCCGTCAAATATTTGACACTTATGGCATGAGGTGGTGAAATTTTTTACATCAGGGAACAAAGTGGACCAATAGTAACTAGCTCTCAGTATTTTATCCACAGTGGAATTCCAATACAAATGTCCACCACAATCACCTGCATGAAATTCTTTTATGACATTGTTAGCCTCATCTTCAATTAAGCAGTTTAGCAATATACCCTCATGGTTTTTCCACAGCAAATTGCCATCTATTACACAAAATCTTGAGGCTTTCATTTTTAAGAACCTACATTTGGTCCTGGACAATCCTGGGGGAGCACATAGGTTTTGCAGTATATAACAGATATCAGTATACCACAGAGATTGTTCAAAGGCTACATTGATCTTTGGAGTCGCCAGCTCCGGTTCACTGTCCAGTTGGTTGATGTCCAAGGCTTGGAAATTTGTTTCAGACATTAATTTAGCCAAACCTTGCCCTTTTATCAATTTGGTAGGTTTTATTTCAATGTCAAATTCTAAGATATTGACAATCCATTTTCCTCTTCTGCCCTCCAAGTTCTCTTGAGTGAGTATGTCTTTGACAATGGGACTTGGCACATAAGCTATAACATGGGAGTATAGGATATAGATTCTAAAGTCTTTGATGGCTTTGACCAAGGCATATGCTTGCTTTTCCATGATCTGGTATTTTAGGGGAGCATCTCTGAGAGCTCTACTAAAGAATGCAATAGGTCTCTCATTTCCTTGATCATCTTTCTGTAATAAGATAGCAGCAATAGTATGCTGGGAAGCAAAAGAGAAAATGATAAACTCTTTGTCAAATTCAGGATTTGTTAAGACCGGAGTTTGGGTAAGGGCCAGCTTTATTCCTTCAAAAGCTTGATTTGCTTCTACTGTCCATTTCACTTTTGAATCCTTTTTCAACATGTTATTTAGCAATCTTCTTAATTCAGCCAAATTTGGGATGAATCTCTTGAGGAAGTTAATCTTCCCCAGGAATGCTTGTAATTCTTTGATCTTTCTTGGGTGGGGCATTTGCAAGATGGCCTGTATTCTGTCTAGGTCAATCCTAATGCCATCCTTTGAAATAATATGACCTAATAACTTACCTTCTTCCAAACCAAACAGGGATTTCTTGGGATTTAAGGAAATTCCATATTTCCTGCAAGTTGTGAATATTTGCCTTAGATGTTTCAAATGTTCTTGGTCAGACTTTGAGAAAGGTGTGAGGTCGTCTAAGTAGATGACAAGGAAATCATGGATTTCTTTAGCAAAGGCAATATCCATTGCCCTTTGAAAGGTAGCTCCTGCATTTTTCAACCCAAAAGGCATTTTGACATATTTGAAGGTTCCCCATGGAGTTGTAAATGATGTTTTGTCCTGATCATCAAGGTGAACTAGGATATGGTTAAAGCCTGAGAATCCATCAAGTAAAGAAATTCTTGAGGCCCCCACTACTCTTTGCAAGATGTGATCCATCTTGGGTAAGGGGTAATTATCTTTTAGGGACACTTGATTCAAGTTCCTTAGATCAACACAAAGCCTGATTTCACCAATTTTCTTTCTTGTAGGGACCAAATTTGAAATCCATTCTGAGAATATGATCGGTGCTATTATGCCAGCTTTAAACATTTTTTGTACCTCTTTCTCAATTGAAGGGAGAAGCATAGGATTGATTCTCCTCAATTTCTGTTTAAAAGGTTTCTGATTGGGCTTAAGAGGGATAGTATGTTGAATGATGGAGGTATCATAGGACTTTAAATCCTCATAACTCCATGCAAAGACATCTTGGAATTATTTAAAGAAGTCAATGTATTGAGGCTTTTGATCAGGTGGTAGAGATGCAGATAATTTAATTATCTTGGGTTTTTCAACAGTTCCAATGTTGCACTCTTCAATGGCAGTATTAAGGGGTTGCAATTTTGGTTTTCTAGGGACATCATTTGAGTCAGAAATGTCCTCTAATGGAGTTAGGCCTGTTGGAAGAAAATTGTCTTTCCATTGTATAACTTCAGCTTCAGTATGAGCTATTTCCTCAGAACGAACTTGTTGAAGTTCTTGTATATTCTCCTGGTCAAAGTTTGTTGGAAAAAGCATTTGATTTGCTGTTTTAAGTGAGATATTTGTATGGTGTTGTCCACCTGGTGTTTGTGAATCACTTGCAGTCTCTGTATCAATGTTTAGTCCTTCGAATTCTTGTTGTAGAGTCAAGAAATTGTTTATTTGTTTGTCATCCTCAAACACTTGCCAATCCTTGACATTGTTTGGGACAGAAGGTCTGTGTTTTACCTCAGCTGCAAAGCAATGCTGGGTTTCAAAAGGTAGCTTGCAAGTGCTTGCAAATGTGGCCAAACTATGAGCATGAAGGTTACGGGTTCTAGGAATTTTGGTTATTTGGAATTCAGTGAAGGAATTCAGGATTTCAGCAGCAGCAGACCTATAAAATCTCAATATTTTGTCATTAGTGACAAAGTTTCCCTTTACTTGTTGGATGATTAGGTATGAGTCTCCCAGGATTGAAACTTTTATGGCCTGTAAGGATTTTACTAGTTTAAGGCCTAGTAAGAGAGCTTCATATTCAGCCATATTGTTGGTGCACCTGAAGTTTAACCTATAGGCTCGGCCCTCTGCATGATTGTTTTGTTTGTTATGTATCCAAACCCCTGCCCCTGCCCCAAATTTGTTTACTGACCCATCGAATTCAAGAAACCAGAGGACTTCTTGATTTAGGGAAGGGTTGTCAACTGTAGTGGAACTTGGCATCAACAATTTGAGATCTTGGCTTACCTTTGGTTTGTCTTTTTGAACATTTTTATTTGTTGACTCCTTAACCAATATTTCTGGATCAAGAGTTTCTTCATTTATATGCTGATCTTGTTTAATTGTCTAGGTTTCTTCATCATTTGTGGGACCTGTATTATCATTGAAGAGAATATAGGAGTCTATATCACAGTGAACAACATATATGGGAAAGTTTTGAGGCTTGTCTTCACTGCTAACCATGTATTTCATTAGTGACTCCCTATATAGCCTCTTAGGTTGATCGAAGACTGAAATGGTGGCATATGACATGCCTAATTGTAGGGAACATTGGAGTTTAGCCCACCATGATCTTGATAACAGCATTCCATATTTGGGTGGGATATCAGCAACTCCCACATCCATTAGGATTGTTTTATTTGGGTACTGGACCAGTGATACACAAAGATCTTTTATTAAGCCTAAACATTTTACTTGGCTGGAGTCAAATGAAAATAGGTCCTTATAAGGTCTTGTAATATCTAGGTTGAGCCTCTCCATTACTAATTTAGGCCTAAGGTTGTGAGAGGCGCCTGAATCAAACATTGCATTATGTAGTATCTTATCATGACCATGCACGCTGACATAGAATGGTAAAATCCCTGTGACTGTTGTCTTTCCATCAACCTCTGGGCCAAAAAGTAATTCTGGGGTATCGTCTAACTCATTGACATTATCTTTATTACGAGTTAGTTGAAGAGATTTCTTGATTGGTTGTTTGTAGATGTCATGCTTGGCTAATTCTGAAAGAGGGATAGCTATTTTCAATTTGCCAATTTTAGCTTCTGGGTCAAATGGTCTTTCAGTTTGGATCTTGGCATTGTAGGTGACAGCCTTTTCCTTGTTTATTGAGTTTTCCTCTTGATTTTTGTCTTGATCATGAGACTTATCCTTTTTACTTAACTCTTGAGGAGCACTATTTGGATTAGGCTGCAAAGGTGGTGCAGCCATTGGCTTTTGTTTTGAGGGGAGTAATTCAGTTATTTCTTCAACGGTTATTTCATTTGTAACTGAATCAGTTTTGTCATGTGGTTCTCTAACTATGGAGTTTTTAGGCTGCAGGCTATCTTTTGCTTTCTCAGGCTATGTTACGTTTATAGTTCTGCTTCTTAGCTTGTATTGCTTGTGAACTTCATAAACGACTGTGTCATAACCTTGTTTAAAGTCAAATGACTCACTTGACCTGGTTTGGAATTTTTAATGTCATCCTCCTTATGATCTTCATGACTCAAGAAAACTTGCTGCTCATCATTTAGGCCCATTAGGTTAATGTGGGTGTCATCTACTTGCTCATTTGAAGTGGATGCTTCAGTATAGTTTTCCTGGAAGGGAGGTCTTATCTCTGGATCAGAACTAGCCTTACTAATGTTTGGGTTTTGATTTCTCCTAAAATTTGGGTTCCTGATAGGGTTACTTTGTGGTGCTTCCCATGATGACTTTCTCTCCACAGATTCCACTCTGTCACCCAACCCTTTCATGCTAGTGAGTATTGCATCCAGTTTTTGATCAAAGGCTGAGGGTCCCTCTTTGAAGGTGACTCTTTTTTCCAATCTTGCCCTGTTCCTCTTGGAAATAAGGTTAGCCTCCACTGTGACAGCAACTTTTTGTGCATCCTCAAGGGTTTCAGGGGCTCTTTCCTTCAACTGATATGCCATGTCAGGGTCAAAACCATCAGGGAATTTGTATAATGCTAAATCAGGGGGAGGTCTCAAACTCTGCGGTATTGCGTTGTATACATTATTGAATCTTGCACAATATTCCAAAACGGTCTCCTGAGGACCTCGCTTGATTGTGTCGTATTCACCCAGTATGTGCAAGGGATCTTTCTTCTTTTCCCATCTATTAGTAAATGCATGGTAAAGCTCATCAAGAGTTGTTATGGTATTTTCTGTGAGTGACCTAAACCAGGTTCTTACATCTCCTATCAGGCTCTGAACAAAAATTCTCATTCTTACACTGTCATCATCAATTTCGTAGTTCTCAAAATGATCTTGCATCCTTCTGGCATGTTGAATGGCTGTGAAAGGGCCAATGGAGTCAAAGTATGAGATTTTGGATTGGTAGTCATGAGGTAGGGCTGCAGCATTAGCAAGTAACTGTAGGGGTGCATATCTATTGGCCATATTTGCAGGGTTTATAGGGTTGATAGGGAGAACCGGGACAACAGGAACTATTGGGACAATGGGGGTACTGGGTATGGCAGAGACTACAGTGTTGGTCAAGGGGACATGTGCAGTGGATGAAGGTGTGAAAGGAGGGCTTTGAGATGTAGATGGTGAACTAGGGGAACCAGGGGTAGACCGGAATAGAACCTTGATAGGAGTGAGAACGGGGTTAAGGTAGACTGTCTCAGGGCTCAAGTCAGAAGAGTTTTCCTATTTTTGCTGCTTCCTAATGTTTTTAGGGATTGTGTTAGGATTTTCAAAAACAGTTGGTGGGTTAGGGTCAGGGTTGGACCTTGTATACCGTTGATTCTTCTTGGGAGCCAACTTCTGAATTCTTTTTGAGTATTTTTAGGATTTTCTTGTGTCTGCGAGGGCTAGACAAGATTTTGGAATGACTGTTTATGTCCTAAAGCTAGTATGAAGATAGACTAAAGCAGCTTTTATGTAAACTTGTTAATGTAAAACAGAAACAGCTTTCAAGGCTTCCTGGCTAACTTTCAGGCTTCACCTATAGCTTTAGGAAATATACAGTAATTTAGAAAATCTTGAGGTTGTCCCCAGTGGAGTCGCCATTTATGTTAACACCCAGGTTGTTCCCTATGACTCCCAAGGGAATACGGCCGGGGTAACCACTAACCAACCTTTGGATTATAGATCCTAGCCTATCTAGAATCAGAGAGGGCTCTCTCTTTAAGTTTCAGATAAGCTTTGTGAGTATCTTAGGCTAGTTTAAAGTTTCAGTTTCCTGTTTGAGACTTTGGTTGATGAAATTTTGTTGTAAGAAGGGCATGAAGAGTTTAGAAGATGCTAATCCATTGGGCATATGGAGTCAGAAAAATGAGATAGTTCTGGTGCCTGTGATGGAGAGAGTTTTGTTGCAAGGCTAGATGGCTATTGCTAATATAATTTCCGATTTAGTGAGTGAAACAATGGGATGTGAAGTTACTGATAGTGTGATATCAATTTGAACGACAATCTCTACTTGGTAGCATAAATGAATTACAAAATAGTGACTGTGAGGTATTCAGAGCTTATTGGAGCAATTAAGAATTCCAATTTAAACAGTTGAAAGTTATGAAAAACATTTATAGTGAAAATAGATTGAGATCAGGGTGTCTCCATGGACAAATCCTGAGCTATTCTTTTTCTTTCTTTCCTAGATTTAGAGCAACATGTGAGAGTTATGCGTTAAAACGAATAACAGAAACATTAATAGAGATAAAGAAACACTTATTACATCAAGTCATAGCACTAGAATCCTATAGCATTCAATGGTTCCAATCACAGCATGCACCAGTAAGACTCAGTTCCTGTAAACTCCAAGCTTTATTTATAACATCCTTCTGCAAATTACAGCCGAGTTCTCATTTCTTCATCAGAGAACAACAAAACCAACAACAACCCTTTCAAATTTGTGCGAGGGGGAATATATACAAATAGGTTTTACAAAATATCTAATTGCTGAGTCACTTGATACATTAACTACGCTCACCAACTTTACAAAATATCAGATAAGAAAGTTATTGCTACTCTGAGTGTAAGATAAATGGTCTTTAATGCTGTCAGGCCTCTTCTTGACCTTTGGAGGAGAGTGAGTCGGTTGAGCGTTTCTGCTTTAATGCTAAATGATGTGAATGATGTGTCTTTATGCTCTGTCATGCTGAAGCTTTTCTCAGCCCTGCTACCTATAGCTGTCATTGTTGCTTTTGGTGGTCGAATATTTATGTTGAGGTGGCTCATTCCACCTTTTGGTCATAGTATATGCATCACACTTTCTGAATGTGATGACTTATATATTTTGATGACAAAATTTAGATGAAGCCTCTTGTTTATAATAATAACTGTATCATGGAGGCCCACCAATCCTGCGTAGGCAATTGATGCCTCAAAATTGCATCCATGGTCTCATCTGCCTCTATGTATTTGTAGAAGTTCGGAGGCGTTTCAAACAGATGGCTAATCTCATTCTTAATAAAAAACAAATTCTCTACTTTGTCATAGAGACTTTGCCCAGATGTTGGCCCTGTTTCCTGTGAGCTGCTTGATCCTTGACTGATCTGATTGGTGGCAAATGTGTTCACCCTCTTTGCATAAACTTCATGTGATAGAAGTTTTCCTGCACTGTTGAGCAAGCTGGGGAGACCTCTGCCCTGTAATGCTGGAAATTTGTCCATGAACCTGTTTACCTCTGTTTGCATGTCCTGGCTTCTTCTGTCCAATGTCTGCACCAGGCTTTTTCAGTGTGAGGACCCTCTTGATTAGCTGGATAGTATCTGTCCTGTTGGATATCCCAATTGCTGCCAGTTGAGGACCTCTCTGGTTATTGAGCACATTGATCATTCTGCTGGCTATCTCAGGCATACTGCCTAGCGATGCCCTTGCTCTATGCACTTCCCTTTGTGCTTTGCCTATGAGCTCCATTTGCTCATGAATGGTTTCAATGTATTGCCACTGGTCCGTTATTGATTGGCCAATGTGGGTCCACAAAACTCTTCTGATCTCAGCCACCACTTTCTCAAGGGTGAGCTCTTTCTCCAGTTCTTTTATCCTTTCCTTGAGAGTTTTTATTTCTCTCGCTTTCTCAGCCACATTCTGCTTTGATTTATCATACTTCTCATTCAGCTTGGCCAAATTCTCCTTGGCTCCATTTAGTTCTGTCATCTGGGCTTCGAGGGGCTGGACTTCATTCAACAATTTCTGCATGTCGAGGCTCGGAGCCTGCTCTGTAGATGGTGTTGGTGCTGTTGTTGATGTTGATGGTACTGCTGCTTCTGTGCAAGGAGGAGTGATCTTTGGAGGTTCCTCAAGGTTAATAACCTCTGGAGCGGGCTGAGAAGTCTGGCCTCCCTCTTTCTGTTGCCGGGTTGCCTGCAGTGCAGCCTCTATGTCTTCTAGCCTCCCTTCTGTCTGCACTAGTTGCTTGTGCAGTGCTACCAGCAATGTAGCTATCTCTTGTTCTTGCTTCTGCTGAGCAACCTCATCTGTTTGGGGGTGAATGGTTGCTGGGAGCTTTACCTTCTTTCTCAGGGCTGCAAGGTCTGCATCTCTTATTTTTAGCAGCGTCTGTATGGCCTTTGGGTCCTTGGGGTCATGCCCCAGCTCTATAATTATATCTTCCAAAGACTTGATCCTGTTGTCTTTGGCTAGGGAGGATGCTTTCTCCAACTCCAGTTGGGCAGCTGTATTGTTTAGGCTGTTTTCCAGCCTTTTTGCCAACATTGCTTTGTCTGCCAATGTTGCATAGACCATTTCACCCGTTTGGTTATGAAGTTCTATTTGGTCCATAGGGTGGATGTCTTTTGAAAGAACCTCCAGGTTGGTTCTTATGTAGTCTGCAGCTGACTGTGGTTGCAGCGTGGTGGGCATGAAATGACTCATGGTCATTTTTCCTTCTGAGATGTCATAGGCGGACGTAAGCCTCTGTTGATTTGTGGGGGCCATCTTTAGCAACTGATTGTAGATTTGGAGCCTGAGTGGCTCATTTCTCCTCTTGATATCGGTAAACTATTGCTTGATGCCTGCCTCGGGTCTCCTTTGATGGCTTGAGGAGCTGACCTCTCCTCCAAGATTTCTCTCTTGTTCCTGCTGAAAGGAACTAGCAGATACCTCCATACTTGGTGGGCCCATTATCACAGACTGCCCCATAGGCATTTCTTCCTCTGAGAGGGGATTTAATCTCTGCCTTTTCTCCCCTTGGTTTGTGGACGTTGTAAGGGGAGTCTCCTGCTCTCTGTCCCTCTTCTTTCCTTTTTCCACCTTTTGTGGAGTTTGGAGCACTGAGGTCTCCACTGTCTTCTCTTTCCCAGAAGGCATGTTCTCTTGAGCCTGTTGCTCTGTAGGTGTTGGGGCTTCAGCCATTTTTTCTTGCTGCATAGGCTGCCCCTCTTCTTGAGGTTCTTCTTGCTGTTCTTCTTGCTGTTGCTGTTCGCCTCTTTTTCTAGTTGCTGCTCTGTTTGTTGCTCTGTTGTAGGAGGTGGTTGTTCCTGCTCCACCTGCTTGCCCTTACCTTTATTTGTTTCCTGTTGGGAAATTTCGGCTACTTGTTGCTGGGCTGTGGAAGATGAGGCAGCTGCTCCAATTTGCTTTTGACAGGAGGAAGAGACCTGCTCACAATGTTCCAAGTCAGCCTCTTTCTCAAGATTGCTTGTTTCTCTTCTTAACATTTCTTCTTTACCAATTGGCTCCTCTAAGGTGCCTACTTTCCAGCTTAGGGCATTGGCATACTTTTCAATATGAGGCAGTTTCACATGAACATAGCCACCCAATTTGTACTTTCTTCTCCTAAGGGAAATGAAGTGATTAGGGTCATAAGGAACCCACTTGAAACTGGTTTGAAGTCTGAGGGTTTCTAGAATCCTATCAGCTTCCTTCCATCCTTCCTCCTTATTGTACAAGAAGGGGCCCAACTGATTTCTCACCTTTAGTTGCACCTTCTTGCTTTTACTTTGGAAACAGACAAAGTCTGCATTTTCAAACTGCCTGAAGTACTCTAGGGTAAAGAGTCTCATAGGGACATATTTTGGCAGCCTATAGGGATTCATCTCACAGCCATATACTCTGATTACTGTATGGTGTTGGTAGAAGTACCAATCACCAATGTTGTATGCCTTTGAGAGTTAAAGAATTCTCTGCATTTCATCTGTCAATCTTGGAGGAGGGACACCCAACAACAAGGTCATAGCTGGATGAATGAACAGATCAATAAATTCATAGTAGGTGTAAGGTCAATAAGGCAGAAGATGACAAACTGAAGACCAATACACAACTGACCTTGGGTTTCCGTGGGAATCTAGCTTTTTTAGAGGGACAGGGAAGGCATCAGGCTGATAGAACAAGAATAAATGATATATGTACCTGGTGTATTTAGACACCTTTTCCCTCTCCAGATTCATTAATTTCTCATGGATCTTATTGGAAATAAAAGTAGCAAAGTCATAATGTACAGAAGGAGGCATCCCTGGGGAGAAAATGGACAGCATTGCCATGATGGTTTCATCCACATCCTCATATGTCCCATAACCTAGGATGTAACTGATTAAATCTACGCCCAGCTCATTAAGATATGGATACGCTATGGGAAGGGCAGTGGCCATAGATTGATATTGAGACTGAATAAACAATTGATTAACCCTGGCAATCTGATTACTGGACAACTTGCCCCCTTTAGTTATCAAATCATGGATGGAGAGAGGAGTTAGGGGTTTTGTGGTGTGAAAGTGGAGCATTTCATTGATGGCCTCAGGGGTGATATGGAACAATACTGAGCCTGAGGGGCTGAGGACGCCTCTCTGATACGGGTCATAGCTCGACATGCATTGTCTTATCAAGTCTGGGAGGACATTGACTTGAGGGAGGTTGTAGATGGGTATGTGGGAATCCCAAATTCCTAAGGTGTCAGCCCCACTGAGATGTTGGGCCTTTAATTCATTCATCAGGTGAATATTGAACTTGGCTGTCATGGGCATGGAGTCTAACTTCTGGTAATCTTTATCACCTAGGGTTTTCCACTCTAGCTCTCTGTGTGGGGCATTTAGAGGTTGAACATTCAGGACTATTGGTGTCTCCATGGCTCAACAGTAGTTTATGACTTGGTGCTGAACTGGTTTTAGCGGGCAGGAGACCACAGAGGGCTAATTTTGCAGAAGTAAAGCCAATTGTAAGGGTAAATGAGGCAACTGTGGTGACAATGGTGTAGAATGCTCAACAAGGGTTAATTGAGGGATTGCAGGAGCTGGCAACTCTGTCTTCCTTGTGAATTATGCTTTTTAGGTTTACAGTCCACGAATGCGCGGACAGAGTGGGAATTTGGGGAAGGGTGACTATATATGGTTTTGGTAGGTGAAATTCGACCTTGCACCTGTGAGGAATTCTCGTTTTCCGGGGATTTACTGGTAAAAATAGGTTGTTTTACTCTTGTAAATTTAGTTCTGGAGAAATATGGACATAACGTAGCTCTGAACGGATGCTCTTGGTAAATACCTTGTGAATTGCCGACAATGGTGACAAATATAGGCGGGTTGTAGGCGGCAACATTCTTCAGGTCGATTTCAGCAGGTTGGCGGCAGATGCACGTAATTTTCATGCAGAGGAGAGCAATAGTTCTTTCAGCGAAAATAAGAAAAAACGCGAAAATCGGCTAAAATATGGACTTTTGGTTCATTGGCACGCTTTTTGGATGATGTCAGCATGACGTCATCAGGTGGGGTGAGGGTCGGATGACGTCAGCATGACGTCACTGGGTGACGTGGTAGTCTGTGAGTGGTCCACAGGGATTGCACAGGTGGCGGACACGTAGGACCTCTGGCGGTCGGGGGTGCTGACAGGGCGCCAAGTGGAAGTGACATCGACGGGCGTGGTGTTGGCGTGGGCAAGCGGTCTTGCAGAGTGGTAAGCGGGTTTTCTCAGACCGCCTTCCATACAGTCGCGGTATTGTCAGAGGGTGCTCCGAGAGAATATAAGGGTGATGCGTGGCAGAGGCTTGACGTCACCCTCTGAAAATTTCTCGGAAGGTAACTTTCGGTCGCGGATGCCCGTCCGATATGATGTGGGCCATCGGATGGGAAGGCCCAGATCTGACGGTCGACGGATCAATAAGATGTGTGAGTAATATTTGACTACGGGGAAGGATAAAATATAATTTTTTCTGAAATTCGCGCCTGGCAGAACTTTGGAAAAGTGGGTTTTTCGGGTTTTTTCAGCGTTACGGGTTAAATGGGTTTTTTCAAAGGTTCATTTGCAAAGTGGGTTTAAGGCTATTAATCTGAGCAAATCTCGGATTAATCCCTAGGATTAATTCTTTGGCACTCTTTGGGTTGCGCATATATGTTTCAGCGCTGGAAGACCTTCAAAGTCATACATAGAGCTATAATGCTCGAGGAAGGGGATACACAGATTTTTTGGGTTTTTTACCAATTTTTACATAGTAATAGGGGGAATAGGGGGTATAAGGAGTTACATAATGATAGGTTAGTAGTTAATATGGATGAAAAAGGGGGTGGATGAGGGAGGTAGAATACTAAGTCCTTTATATGAAATTAACTTAGTTTTGGGGAAGTAGATCAAAATGAAAAGAATTTTGCACAAGAAATGTGGCTATTAAAGAAACTAGAACCAAAAAAATACTTTAATTTTCTTTGTGTACATGGGTGGCATAGGGATGTAAGTTATGAATGTGATAGGGGGTGATTTTGATGTTAGAAATGCTCCATTAGGCTTCTGCAAGACTGCTGCAAATAGGCCATTTGTACTGGCACCATGTTTTTACCTTTGCTTTAGGCTAGTGCAATGCCATGAACCAAACTTTCTGCAACCCCCTCTACCTACCCACTCTATTGCCTAGCATTTTTTGTTACTCCAAGGAGGGTGCACTTAGATTTGCAAACCCTTTTGTGCCCTTTCTTTTCCTTTGGCTTTCTTTTGATTTTCTATCTAAAGCTACCCTTATTGCTTCCAAAGCCCCAGATTAAGCAGTTGGGAACCTTCTTTCACTACCTATCTACTTTACCTGCCAAGATTGAGCTGTTTGGATAGGTTTCTTTCTCTAATCTACAACAAAAATTGAAACATGGCATGACCCAGCTTAGGTTGTTGGATCACCCATCAGAAGTAGGGCAGTATCAACCAAAACAAGCATACTTCTTCCACAAGAATATGAGATCTTTGTATGACCAAAGTAGATCATATTGGCACTTCCCCTTGCCAATCATGAAATATGAAACCTATTGGTATAGGTATCTAACAACACAGTGAACTCAGTATGAAACACAGTTACTCCATTCGGGAAGTGTGATACATACAGGCTGCCTTGAAGGCAGGGTGCGATGGTTACAGTGCGAGACTTTGAACGAGACTTTACTCACAGTTTTCGGTTTAGTTCAGGTGCTTAAGCTGAATAAGTACAGATCAATGTATGTAAAAACACAGGGGTGATTTAAGAGGTTACTAAAGCCACCACTCAGGGCAATTAGATTGCTTGCAGATCTATTGTTTAATTTATAAACAAAAACCGAGAGATTGACTGAAGCAGCATTGATCTACTTTGCATTTGTATGACAAATGTAGTTTGAAGGGTAGCTGGCTTGACTTCAGGCTCCGTCTGTATGTTTATAAAAGAAACAAGGATAGATAGGCTAACAAGTAATCTAGTCGGTCCCCAGCGGAGTCACCATTTTGTTATACGGGAATAGTGTCCACACAGATGCTGCTATTCCCACTAAGATGGGTGGCTATCTTAGAAACAAACAATCAAAGTCTACTATTGACTCCTTTTATGAAAATATATGAGAGGAGAACCAAGAGGGCCAACCTGAGTCTTGCGCTTGATTCCCTCTCCTTCTTGATAGAGTTTTGCTGCTTGCTCTTTGTTTGCTCAGCTTCAAAAAGACCTATAGAATCACAGCAACAAAATACTATGCAAGAAACAAGGATCTAAATTCATAAATAATGCAGGATCAGATGTACATTAACCATATACAAGCATATATAAACAAGTACACCAGAATATGGAAGGAAACAAGAATAGCTTTATTCAGATAAAAGTAGCAAGAGGATTACAACCATGAGCAGCTCTGACCCAGCATCATCCTCCAGCTAAGAAGCCCTTCTTCACCTCAAGCAAAGGAAAATCACCCAACACTGTGAATGTACACCAAAATACCAACAACACTTCTCTATAAGTTACAAAATTCCAGCCCCTGGATCTCTGTGATGAGGGATCCATATATAGATGATTACAGAGAGGTGAGTCATCTTTTGGGATCTTGATTAGTGTCTTCTCTTTGATAGTTCCTGCTTCCACCTGGAGAATGAAGATCTCTTACTCATCCCTAGTCGAAAATGGAGTGGCAAGTGTCAGAGGGGAAGCTTCTGGAAGATTCCATGATCTTCCACCTCGCATTTTCATCCCTGCCATTTGTCCATTCCCGAACATCGCACCCTACAGAGGAGTAAAACAGTATGCATTGCACCCTGTACATTGGGAAGGTGATATGCATCGCACCCTCTGCATGGAGCTTTCAGTATGGTCCAGTTTTGACCATTTATGAGTAGTTTTCAGTGGAGAACTTTCTGGAGATGATGTAATCAGCTGACCTTGTTCCTTTAGGTAGTGAAGAAACCCTTTGAGGGACTTAAGAGCCCTCAGTTTATGGACATTTATGATCAGGGTTGAAGTGCCCAAAAATGTCTATAACAGTTTCCCCCTAAAGCATGAGGTCGTTAATTGTTTTCGATGTCGGGTAAAATGCTTTACTATGAGGATCTAAAGTTTTTCCGAGCTTGGAGGTGACCTGTAATAAGATACAATACAATACATTATTTGACAACGTTTTTCATGATCTAGGTGAGGCAGGCATTCCCATGCTCAGATTTATAAACTCATTTTCATGTACATAGAATAGCCGATCGTTGGTGTGACAGACTGATGATATGGACACATCATCCTTTGATTTGGATAATCATCTGTTCGGCAATGATGTACACTGGATGTTTTTATATTCCTGAATATATCGCAGCCCGGATGGATGAAACTAGATTTTGGGTCTTCAAACTCGGCCAATATTCACTCGGAGTACAAGTCGATCCATGTGAAAAATGTTTTGGAGTCGAGCATGGAAAGACATCGCCTGATTACCAGCCAATGATGTAAGTTGTTAACAGGTGCGAGAGGAATCACCAATAATGACAATGAACCTCAAGGTACTACAGTACAATCTACGTGGTGTGAAAAAGGGACTCGGTGTCGAACACCACACAAAATATCTCGGTCGAAGGTCATTGATGTAAACCTGTCATCGAAAGTAAGAAACTTGCCATTGAGGCATGCAAGATTCAAAGTACTGAAAGGGTTGTTCCTAAGTCAACTTCTTGGATAATGAGCTGATGTCGACAAGAAGTGACCCGTCGCAGGAGGGCCTTAATGAATCCCACATCAACGACACATAATGAAGCAAATGATTTGGGAGGTGAAAACAAACTGATGATATGAGTTTCAGGGTGGCGGTCATGAAGGAATGAAGCATGAATGTATTGCAATGGGTGAGACTCAAGTGAATTGTCTGAATGACTTCTCTTGAACATATCGACGACACTGACGTGGATTGGTAGCGTTAACCCCAGAGATGGATAGTGTGACAGACCAATGGTGAAGACCAGTGAACGGAACAACCCAACCTGGCATGGATGCGGAAGGAAAGTGTCATGTTCAAGAGTGACCTGCTACCAATAAAGTTTCTTCTTGTTTTCTTCCCAATTTCCCCAGTCATTGCTGACCAGTACCTCTTTATTTTTGTCAAGCTTGAGGAGGATAACATATGCTTGTTCTATAATCCGCCCTTCGGGCGAACCTTTCACTATATTTTAGCGAGCCTAGCGACAATGAAACTCATTCTCGTCCATTTGGATGAGTTTGTTGCTATTAGGTTTTAATGATTTTAACGACAAAGATAACTCGGTCTCTTTCAATTTTAGAGAGTCTGAAAGAAATGGAAAGGAGACTCCAAATATTTTTTTTCGTTGTATAATCCCTTAAGTCCAAAAAAGCGTAAAATAATATGAAAGGGATGAATTTTTGATAGTTTTAACGAGCCGAACAAGACAAGCGCTCGATCTTTTTGTGTAATAATCCCTCAAGTCCAAAAAGATTAAAGTCTAGAGGAGCGATAGCACTTCGGGTGACTTTAACGAGCCAGAGAGGCTAATCACTCGGCAATCTTTTCATATTTTACAAGTTAGTTGAAAAGAGCTTAAAGGAGACTCGTTTTCGAAGAACGAGTGATGATTTCGGGTAGCAGTTGATTCTAGGTAAGGTTTGGGACTTTCCGATCATGGCAGTGTCACAAGGATGGCTAATAGAATCACTCTTCGTAGATGTTCCTCGAAAGGGTAAACAATCAAATGGAGGTGAATGATCGACTAAAAACAGAGTGGAGGTGATGATGAGAACATGACCAAGGCTCAAACGCTGGCGATAAGGCATTCACAATGGTTATTTACCTGTTCATTTTTTAACAAGCTTAAACGCGGGGAGAAACACTTCCTCATGACTTATATTTATTTTTTAACGAGCATGAACTATGTGCTAAAACTGCTCGTGGAGAGTTTATTTTTTAATGATCTTGAACTCTGCGACAACATTGCTCGCCAGTCGTATGATAAAAATGTCTCAATCAGAAGTGGCTTACATCTCTAAAGCTTTGCCACGAATCCTTCCGTTATGCAAGTTAGGAAACGACTAGCCTTACGGGTTTAAAGGGTTAGAGGTCCTACAAATTTAAAAAATAAATAGCCGCTCTTCACTTGCATGTGGAAAGGTTTGCAGTATAGCGTAAAATTTCCAGGTTACCAAGAAATTTCTATAAGCGTAGCAGATAAAATTCTTTATCAGCGATGTCTATCGAAACAGACAAAGTGGAGCATCATCACCCGACATAACCTTAACGAAGGTATCTTATTCCAGTCTGTTCCCATTTTCCTGTGAGGATGGGTTCGCCAGACTAGTCATATATCCTTCATGGAAATCAACCATATACCCAAGGTTTTCCTGCCGAAACAGACCAGGGTGCATGCCCCTTAGGTTTTAGTCACATCTTCCTGAATCACTCGCGCTCATCAGGTGGATGGACTGGAGACCGATGAGACATTTCTTGCATGAAAAGA
>APFE030040516.1:284849-297453 GCA_000404065.3 Pinus taeda | reverse complement strand
ATTAATAAAAGAATGAAAATTTACATAAGCTTCTCTCATGAACAGTTAACCTACAAATGACCCTCCATGCTCTTTAAATAGAGATCATGGACCAATCGGGTGTTAAGCCACAGATCAAGTGTGAGGAGAGAATGAACCGTCGGATCACTACATATCGTGACCATCGGATTGTAAGTTACAAAAGTACATAGTAAAGAAACACACTTTACCTAACTCTATACTAGACCATGTTATACTTAACTATTCCTATGTGTCGGAATATCCTAACAGACGGACTGGAGATCAATGAGACGTTTCTTGCATGAAAAGACCATTCAGGGATGGCATTTGACTATTTGCGATGTGTGAACTGGGGAATGACATTTGGTCTACGAGCTTGACCATTCTGCTTTTGTGTGGAAAACACATTACTCTAAAGAGTGAGGAGACGATGGCTCCCATGCAATAAATATAGTCGCATCCAAGGAGTAGATTGTAATCTAAAGGTCCTTGAACTACCATAACGTTCATGTGAACACTTTTCCTTCTCAAAGTAATGGGTACATTTGGAATGATCCCTAAAGGTTGACTGGTTCCCTTGTCGAAGCCTGTTAGATTTCTCATTTTAGGCAAAAGTGATGGCGAGCCAAGCGCTTTCCAAGCAGTTGAGGAAAGGATACTCACAGAAGCCCCTTCATCAATGATGGTACCAACCATGACCATTCTGTAAGCTTGTACAATAATTCTAAATGGTACACTCGCTGGCAAACGGGGTCTGCCTAGTAGATTCCAGTCGAAGGAAACAACTACGTTGCTTGGTCGTGGGACAAATAGACGGCCGGGTAGGACTCTGATGAACGTCCTTCCTACAGTAAAGGAACGGGAGGACTGCCCCCAAGCTCATCGGAGTCGGTGATGATGAAAAGAATTTGAACGGTGTCGTTCTCTTTCTCTTCAGTGATAGTATCGTTCGAAGATGAACACTCTAAAGGCAATACCGAGTCAACTGCCATATCGACCCTTTGACTTTCATCTGATATGGATTCCGAAGGTTCATTTTCAACAATAGGTGCTTCGGCTGACCACAAGGATGGGCCAGCTGGATTTTCAACCAGTGGAGGGCTCGGCAAGAGTTTTTGATATCCAGGAGGAAGTCGTAACGGTGAAACTGGATGATTATCTAAAACTCTTTTAGCTTCTTCAAGGAAGGAACAACAGTGGATGGCGTGATCACCTTCACACAACTTACAAGGAAGTTTAGGATTCCTTCTTTGTCCATGTGCTTCACTTTCACTGGTTGACAGTGAGCATTCAACATGATCGCCAAAGGTTGATGCTACCTGGATGGTGCAAACGAGGAGACTAGTCCCTTAAGATCCGAGGGATGTAGGGACAATCTCAGTGATAGTGGTCTCCATTGCAAATGATGCAAGGAGATTTAGGTTTTGACTGTGCGGTGTGTGGATTTTTGCTAGACGATACTTGGTTGTTCCCTTTCGATTTTGGTTCCTTTTTCTTCTTTTCCTTTTTCTCTTTCTGCTTCTTCTTCTTCTCAGTTACTTGACTTTTAGCTTTATTGGCTTTGTCAAGCGAAGAGGAAGGAGGAGAAGGAGAATCGGATGAAGTAGAAGGTTGGGAAGCAACTCTAGTGTCGTCTAGTTGGTGGTTAGACTGTTCAGGAATTGTGGGATTCTGAACGACAGAGGTAGAGAAGAGCCAGACTAGCAAACCAATTTTCAATCCTGGAAGTGACATAGTGGCCATATGGGGAAATCCTTGGTTGGTAGACTCCATTTTCTCAACCTGAAGATCAACGGGGTAATTTTTGATGTTATTCCGATTTAAAATAAATTTTAGATACTTGGACACAACTTGTTTTTTCAATTTTAAAGAGTCGAGAAAAAACAAAAGATGACTCTAGTCGCCTTCAATTTTTATTGAGCTTGAATTGACAAGCGCTCAGAGGACCTTTTCTTTTAAGGAGTTTGAAAAGTAGCAAAATAGACTTCTCTGGAGATCTAGGCAGAGAGGATTACTAGCCAATAGTAAAATTGCAGAATACTTTTTATGGTACGGCAGTCAGTCTTCCCGAATGCTATGTTCGGTGCATTACGATCGATAGGGTGGCAGACACGGCTTCCTAAGGATAAAGGATACAGCATATAGTGGTCTCCCAATATATACACAATGGTACGTGGGAGCATAAGTCTGTACTGGCACTTATCATCTCAGAGTGGAGGATTCACCCAACCAGCACTGAAAGCAACAGTTACCAGGCTTTATGACACCGGAATATGTCTCTAGCCTAGACCTCTAGATGTTGCATTAAGTTCCAAAGCATTGTTAGATTCATTGAGATTTATTTTAAGTTGATATTGCTTAGCAGTTTTCCTTTCAGGTTCACCATGTGATGTATGTAAAATTACTAAATGCAGTCTAAGATGATAAATAGACGTTTTATCTTCTTTCAGCAATGAAAATCCTAGCTACTAAGGGGAAGAAAGTCAAGCATCTTTTCTTCACAGCGCACAGAGCACACGCCAATATGCACAGTCCTAAATCAAGCCAAGCATTCAAGATGCAAATGCACATGCATGTATTGGTTTTTAGCTCCCTTAATTTGTAAATAACACTAAGAAAACTATGTGCAAATTGAATTACTTTTAAAGTGACTGTACTCAACAAAATTCTTTTTCAAAACAAAGTGAAAACAAGAGAGACACTTTGCGATTTTGAAATGGAAATTGCTTTTCGACATTTTGAAATGGAAATTGCTTTTCGACACTTTACAACTAGTAAATCAAATCTTATGCAATAATAACTGTATAATCAACTATCTAAAACAATGGGGTTGCTTTCTAAAACTAAAAACAACAGCTACGACACTTTCAGATATAGTGACGACAATTCGACTATGTTATTTTTTGCAAAAGAGAACTAAAACGACGCACAATACATAAAAAATGTTTATATTTCTTTGCACTAAGGAGGCGGAATAATGCTAGAGAGGGGGGTATTCACAGAAGCACACTGATTACAGAAAGCAAAAACTCTTGAACAAGACTGAAAACAGTGAGAAAAATCCACAGTCGAAGGGCAAATTCAATCCTCCCTGACCATCACACCTGTTACACAGTGAACTCAGTATGTAGCACAGTTACTCCATTCGGTAAGTACGATGCATACAGGCTACCTTGAGGCAGGGTGCGATGGTTACAGTGTGAGACTTTGAACGAGACTTCAATCACAGTTTGCAGTTTAGTTCAGGTGTTTAAGCTGAATAAGTACAGATCAATGTATGTAAAAACACAGGGGTGACTATGAACTGTAGGGGACAAGCGTGGCCTACGATTGATCCATGTTCTTATGCTCACCTCGATGAACACCCAGAACACCTTGATCTCGTGAATCATCGTCACATCTTTCGTTGCCCAGAGCGAGGAGTACCTCGCGCTTCAGGTAGTTCACCCTCAACAGTGGTAAACTGGCTATCCTCCGGCAGATCCCCTGCAACCATCAAGATCGATAAAAGCAACCATGCATAGTGGAAGTTCTTACCCTACCACTGGGCCTCCCTGCAGTTCGTAAAAAATTTGACACAGGAACTTTGCCTAGTTGAAATGGACCCCCTCTGTGCATTGCTCACCAACACAATCATAGACGCTGGTACTTCATCGGCATGACATTTCCTCATTAGCTTGCCGACCAATAGCTAGGTGGCTACGTGCACCCCTTGGTCTTTAATACTTTCTATTATGTACCCTCACTTTTTCTTTTCTAGCTTCTACTTGGCCTTCATAGCTTCTGTGAAGGCCAAGTCGTTGCTTTTTCCTACTATTTCCGTGGGGTCATTTCCTTTGAATTTGAATCCAACCCTTCCCCCCACTTCTACATCATTAATGCCATCTTTGCAGTAGATTGTCCCAAATCTCATTCTTAATTCGTGTCTTAATTTCCCGCCACCCTCTCCTTTTTGTCTTAATTTGGACCTCTTGTCATGAACAGTGATGGAAATGGTCACTTGCCAACCTACCCGTGCTGCAGTACAACCCCTTATGCATGGCCGTGACCCCTGTGACGTCCTGACCCTACATGCAACCTCCATCTCGCGCATCTCCCATACAAACTCTTTTATTGTCCCGTGCTCTCTTCCAACTACTTGGAGCACTGAGACAATGCTTCCTATGATAGTTAGGTGGTCACACCACCAGTGTGAGGCTTCAAGCTACCTGCTAGCCTGTTTTGCAGGCACCCCTCAATTACCCTTGCATCCATCAGTGTGTCACATTCTTCTTTGTATTGTGCGCTTCGCTGGTTACTTTGTCTGATAAGATGTAGTTGCAGCCATGGTACCAGGGCCACAAATTCTTCTAATACACTAGTATGGCTGGCCATACCTTGTTGCATTGTGCTTAGTTTCTCAGTGCAACATGTTTGTAGGACTTCAGTTTCTCGTTTGTTTATTTCTTCATCCAATATCATGCTTTTCTTTCTCAGCTGTACCCAATATTCTTCGAGTTCACGAACTTTCATGTTCCCTTGCCAAATGGCTTCCTATAACTGCATAATCCCTTTACTCCAGTCCTCGTGTACTGTCCCAACTGTGCGAGCTGTTGTATGGGGATTATTTTCTGCTCTTCTAGTTTCATCTTTTCTCTTCAGTGTTGGGGTCATTTCCGTGCTCCGGCTTTCCCTTATGGACCTATACGCCCATCGAACCGCTGGTACACGTAGGTCCTAGTCAGTTCGTCTCACCTAGTGAACTCTGTTCATGATTCTGAATAGCTTTCTGAATGCTCTCTCGTGCAATGTTTGTGGTGTTCGTAGCCGCATCTACTTCTGATTTTCAATCCTTAGTCTGGGATGTGCTTGCATAGCACACATCTGCACCCATCGACACAGGTGGACAAGTAGGCTGTTTTGTCCTAGCTACCTAGCTCTTGTCCGATGCTAGGGCCGTCCAAATCACAAACACATCCATCTTCTACATTCACGCTAGTTCCCAATGGTCTTCTGATGTGTACCCCACCATTGTGTGGGGGTTGCGCACAACGCCCATTCCATCACATTGTACCACTACTGTTCTGGTACTGCGCTTTCAAATTTGTCTAGGAATTCATCCACTATTGTCACCCCATCATAGGTTGGCAGTTCCCTTGCCTCTGTTGTCACACAACACAATGATCTAATCATCATGTTGCAATTCAGCGTTGTCACTTCGTGCAGCCAGTTCTACCAGCGTTCTACTTCTTTGTCTGAATCCAAAGTACAGGAATTATCGTGCTCCAAAGAGATTCTCCCATCTGCAGTCGGGTTCACCCACTCCTGGTCCCATGCGGTTATGTAGTAAATATAGTCCAACTCATCGCCGCTTTCATCGTCGCAAATAGGTTCGGTCTAGCGCGATCCTTCGGCTAGGTCCAGTGGAACTACTACGCGTAGGGACTTTTTCTTGAATATCATCTTCCGCTTCTTCAGGTTGATGAATCCATTCATATTAGTGGCCCAATCTATTCCTAACAATGTGGGATAAGGATTGCTGTCATCAACAATCTCTATTACTTCAAAGTCCGTATGTGTGCTCGCACCTTCGATATCAACTGTTACCCCTTGCAATCTCCCCATGGGAAAAATCTTCTATTGTTTCACCATTCGTAATTAAATAGGGGACCACTGTAATGTGGGCCTTCCCATGCATTCCCATGTCTGCTTTGGTAATACATTTGCGTCCAAACCTAGGTCTAGGATTACCTGATCCATTTCATATTTTTCAATCTGTGCCTTCAATCTATTTTCCCTCTCAGTGCGCAATGTATGCTTTCCCAACCTCTAGACTACGCACATTTCTCTCGACCCCATGCACCGAGTGATCATCTCTTGTAATCCCTTCACTGCCTTGTTGTCACGCAACAGTTTCATGCATGTCTCCAGAAAGGTAGTAAGCATAGAAGGATCCATACCTGGCTCTGGTTGATCCTTACTACTTGAAGTGGAGGCCTCCACAAAGCTCTTCTTAGCTTCCATGAACATCTCCTTTACGCATTCCAAGTCAAACTTAAGTTTCTTTGTAGGAGCCTTGTGAACCCATGCATCTTCCTCGGGCTGCTTCCCCTTATCCTCCCCTCTGGTCGCACCTCTTCTGAGCACCATGTTCACATTTGGGTCTTCTTCGTGTGATTTTGACCTCATCATTTGAATATTTTGAGTCGGAGGAGGCTGGAGTAACCCTTTCTCGTGCATCTACGTGATCAACGTAGGACAATCTACTGCTTCATGATCGAACTCAGCATTGTATGAGCATGATATTTTCATCGGATTGGTACAATCGTGGGAGTAGTGCCCTGGTCCTCCACAATTGTAACAGATTAACTATCAGTGGCCCTTTCCTGGTCCCATTCCTCCTCCTCGTCGACCTCACCCTTGAAATCCAGTGCGTGCCATCCCTGCCAATGGGTCAAGGGATCGCGTCTCTATATTTATCCGGTAGGCTGGGGTCCGATCCATCATTAACTTGTAGCTATGATAGGTATGCTCATCGTGGCCCACCAACCTACTAAAATTACAAAATAGTTGTTGGGGAGTCTGTGTATACTTCTGCAACAAATGACAATTATCCATTGTGTGCTTTCCTCCTATCTGACAAATCGCGCACCATAATACGGGTGTCGCACTCAGCCCTACCTCTGCCTCTGGTTTCAATGACATTGGGCCCCCTCCTACCAAGTAGTTCACGAATACTGGACAATGATTCTTGTCATGGCCCTTGCCCTTGCATTTTATGCACCATAATTCCTCACGCACCTCTAGCCATGGCGCCCTATTCTACTTCAAGCTCTGCATCTCCAGGCAGAGATTCTGTAGTTGCATGTGGATTTGTTGAACTCCCAGCCCTAGATCTTTTATCAGTGTCTCATGCAACCTCATTGCCATTTCCAACACTTCAACCTGGGTAGAAAGTTTATGTTGCGACATCGTCGTCCTTAGGTGCAATGTTAGAGATGCGACAAACCAGGTATGATGGTGCACATCCATGAGCATCATATTAGCCTCGCGGATCATACTCTTCAATCATTGATCTAGATGCCAGGGGGTCTCTCTTGGAAGCATCGCGATATCTTTAAACCTGATGATTGACTATGTCTCTGATTTTGGCTAGCTAATTTTTTTGTTCAACACATTCTAGATTCCTGCTATTCCTGCATTTGGATGATCATTAGAGTGCTTGATATACCATGTCAACACGTGATCCTGCAATGCGCTCACCAATGTAGCCTTCTTAATGTTGTCATCCATGACCCCTTGCACTTCCCACACTGCTCTTACCACGAACTAGAACTCGTCCATATCCTCATTCCCTACTCCTCTGAATAAAGGTAGCTTGATCGTGCTTGCCATGCTGAACTGTGGGGTTGGTGGAGGCGGAGTGGGTAAAGGAGGTGAAGTGGGTGGTGGCGTGGGTGGGGTTGGTAACTGCTGCCTTACCAAACTGACCGCACTTCTCGGGGAGACTCGAGCAAGCTCTTGCTGCTTTCTCACGATGGTGAAATTAATGGACTATTTCCTAATCTCTCGCTACCTTTGTAGATCTTTCTTCTCCACGTCATTCCAAACATTAATGAATTCACTTCACCCGCTTTTCACATAACAGCATCTTAATCCAGGTATTCAGAGATTTAATGTACTTACCTCGTGATCCCTGGAGAAAATGTCGTTCTGCTTCGCTGTAGCTCATGATTGTGTCTATCGTGAACTCAGTGATAAATCCTCCTATTATCCGGCTGAGCCAATGGTCCACAACTCGCACAATCTTATCTTTTGATGCCTCTAGTCTATGCACTAATTCTGGAGTCCACACTATAGGTTGGTCGAGCTTACACCTTCCCTGGCTGTCGGATAACCTTGCTATCCACTCATACAGTTCATAAGGAAAATATGTGAAGAAGATCTAGTGGATTTCTATATACATGTAGTAATCCAGCCACCTTTCCTCAGATACTTGCAGAGTTCTATTTTCCTGTGTCACGAACTTGTGCATCTTCTTGTCCAACCACTCTTCAATTTCCTTCTTTGTTGGGTTCTAGTGGCACGACATCAGACATCCCTTAGGCAGATCCCAGTCCCAGCAATGGAACAATTTGTTGGCTTGTTGGGGCTTGACCTAGGTTCATAATTGATTTAGCCAAACAAATCCCAAAACTACCGCCCCTTTTGGCAATAGTCCGTGGTGCGCGAACTGAGGTCTCACCAAAGGTAGTATAGGAGGGTGCTGGAACTAGGTTTCTGCACCCTAGGGATGTCTTGATGAAGTCTAGGAAGTTCACGAACCAAACCTGCATGCTTGCAGTACTCTGCGCAGCTATTTGCCCTTCACAACTTGTGCAACTGCTTTCGCGTAGCTTTGTAAAGAGCACGAAGAAGTTTTATCTAGATCCTTTATCCTTACTGTGCTATTATTATAGATCTTACTTAATTGTGTGGGCCCAATATTCTCATTAATCATTCAAAATTCATAACAAGTGCGGGCAATCATAAAAATGTAAAGAGATGCATAAATATAACAGGAGCATAGACACACAATATTTCAGAATCAACTTATCTTTCATTAATTCTCTATCTAAGTACAATCCCAACTCCACCCTGTGCACTCAACTACAGGGGTCCGCGCACACAGCTATGGACTCTACCAAGCCTCTGCGCACTTAGCTGTAGAGCCTCTTACTACTACTACAACTCAAGACTTAGACTTACAAACTCAGAGCTAATTCATCATCCAAAACTCATATGCTCCCTTCACACTTAGAGCCTTGTTCTATTTATACAATCCCATGGTCCAAAAACCATGGGTAGGCTAACATACCATAAATTAAATTACATTATTTTAGGGTGGACAACCCTAGGCTCTCATGCTCGGTGCCCACATTTCACGGGGTCTTTACATTACCCTTGACCAAAATTTATGCTTCAAGCCCCAAAAACATATTATGGGGGGCTTTACTACCCAACAAAAACTAAATGAGATAGTTGTGGGGGTCCAGGTGGGATAGGTGGGTGGCCACCAACATCCACCTGGATCATTTCTCCCCCCTTAGGAAGCAATGGTCCCCATTGCGTTGAGTTCCTAATCTGCTGAACTTGGTCCTTGGTGAGATGTTTTGCAATCTCAGATGTGTCCAATAATGGTGGGAAGCATGGTCGAGGGTGGTAGAGATTGAACACTTGGTGTAGGCGAAGGAATGGAGGAATGTTGTGTTCCAAAGCATTATTTCCCACAGCCTTGGTAATGGTGTAAGGACCATCTTGATGTGGTCAGAGCTTCTAATGGGCACTTGTAAGTTGTTCTTTCTATAGATACAACCAAACTTTTATGCCCACCTGAAGCTTGTGTGGTACCCCAATGGTTGAGGAGAAGTTGTTCCTGTGTTTTATCATGACAGTATCCATTTTCTATTGTTGTTGCATGGAGGAACCCTTCGCGGGTTTCATGGATGTGGTGACGATCTTCCCCTTAATTTGGGAGTGAACCAGACAGAAAATAAATTTCCTATTCTGGGAGATGATCTTGCTACCTTTCTTAGCTGTGATCAAAGAGGTGGTGGTAGGTGGGGCTACCTCCGGTATCCTGTATAATGAATTACATATAGAAATAATGACATCACAAGGCCTTGACTCATACACAGCATGTCACCACCATAAGTATGGTTGGCCTAATAGTACATCAAAAACATCTAGAGGTGTAACATCACACAATACCTCGTCTGTGAAGGGTTTGATGTTGTAAGGAAGGCGACACTGTTGGCGAACTCGGAGATCTCGTTCTTGGTGAAGCCACTTGATAATATATGGCTGCAGGTGTGGTTTAGTTAGTAGGCCCAACAGCTTCACGACCTATATTGAAATGAGGTTCTTTCGGTTCCCACTGTCAATAATGAATTGCAGCGGTGAACCCTTCACCCACATCTGTGAGTGGAAAAGACGCTCCCCCTCCTCTGGATCTTCGGGATCATTCTTTTAGATCTTAGCAGTGGCAATAATGGCGGTGGGATCTGCATCAACAATCTACTTCCCTTTGCCATTCCCCTTGTTAGGTTCTGACTCAGGGTCAGAACATGCATCTGATTCTAAAGCCTTCAACTCGGCCACCAGGGATTACTTGGTCTGACACTTGTGTTGTGAGTAGGGCTCTTGTGGAACTCACATCACTTTCCTGTGTCCTTCTTCGACTTCGTGGTGTTGTTCTTTTATTGCGGCTTCGATGGGTTGTCTTGGGTTGTCGTGTCTTGGCTTTGTCCTTGGTTCTACGATTTGGGGAATCCTTTCCCTTGCTTTGGATTCACAGATCCAAAGTCTCATTTCTTTTGTTTGAACTTCTGCTCGATTTTGACAGTATATTGGTACGTTGTGTTGAGCGAGGAAATGTTCAAGAGCTCCATCTCTTCTTGGATGTATCTGTGTAGGTAGCCCCGGTACTTGAGTACCAAATGCAGCTCAGAGTGCTTGATACCTAACTATGTGCGAAGGGTATGAAAAATTTTTGTGAACTCTGGCACATCTTGGTCCCTTCCCTGCCAAGGCATGGTCCACCTTATGTATTTGTCCTCGTAGCTTTTGATAGGGTAGTATAGGTCCTTGATGGCATCCAAGAATGAATTCCAAGTGGGTGCAGCTTAAAATAGTGAGCCTGTACTTTCATCCTTCTACTCACAATAGGTTTCCCACCAGTCCTTGACGTGGGGGGCTGCTTTGAGAAGAGCGAAAATAATCTTTTCCCAACTGGAAAAATCATGAACAGAAAAATACCCCTTTAGTAGATTTAACCATTTATCTACAGCATCCATGTCTATTTCACCCTCAAATATGGGGATGAAAAATTAGCTTGTACCTTAAATGGTGTGGTGTTTCCAGAGTAGCTGTTCAAAGCCGATGCATCACCTCTCGGTAGCCGTTGAAGGATATGGGGCAAAGTTGTCCATCATCGCATCCCCTTTTCCCTCGAGGGCTTCTTTGAGCAAGATTTTGATGGTATCTCTTGCCCCCTCATCTTTCTTTCCAACTGCCATGGGAGGCCATCGGGATTTGTGAGGCTAGTCTTGCAAAGGTTCAGCCAGTTCAAGCCCTAACTCCTTATATCCCGACCTCATTGGGGACATGCAAAGAAAAACAAAGGAAAAGTATACCACTCTGATACCACTGATCTAGATTTAAAAAGGAACGCAACAAATTACAGAGATAACCATAAACACAGAGATGCAGCAGAAATAATACTTCATTTCATTGAAGTAAAATACTGAAATATTCTTACAAACAGAAATGGAAATAAACCAGCTATGGCAATGGTAGCATATCTCTGAAAAGAGATGTGGTTGCTACATGCCTCTGAATTATGTTACAATGAGGCTTGAAGGCCTCTTTATTGTTGAGAAACAATGGAAAACCCTTAACATCCTAAACCCTAACCCTAGAAGATGAAATGGCAAATTGTGGGCCCTGTTTCGGGTAAGTTTGTACATAAACTTCTCGAGGTCGTAACTTTGGCACCCGATCTTTGTTTGGTGCATACAATAGCTTGTTAGAAATATCTATCCAAGAAATACAACTTTTGGGAGAGAAACATTTGTTTAGGGCCACAAAACGGCTCTGGAAGTTCAGGACTTGAAAAACTGCTAAAAATAGTAAATTGTGCTACAATTACGGAAACTGAAAAACTGAAAGAGACAGTTATGGGGATCCAAGTGGGATAGGTGGGTGGCCACCAACATCCACCTGGATCACTTTGTTTCTGTAAACAAGTTGTCTTTGCAGGTTTTTCAATCATCTCTCTTGGAAAGTGTGGTTGTAGACTTTGTATTGTCGTGAAAAAAATATATGTTTTCTCTTGATGTGATAGTTATATTTTGATTAAACTCATCCTTTCCTTTCTAGTTTGATTTTTGACAAATACTATTGTTTGCATTCTTTAGAATTCAATGTTTTTGCAATTTCAGTAACCTTATGGTTTGTAGGTAATACTATTAGTTTGTAGCGAAACGCACCATCATTTTCATTTGTAACCCTATCATTAGCACCCTCCTTTCATTCTCATCAACTTCTTCAAGTGATCTTCTAATAAAAAATTAGGACATATTTGTTAGAGGCCATTGTTCGCATTCCCTCCTTGTGAAATTTAGGATCCTAAGGAGTACTAAGCTTGGAAAGGACTCCCATAACCTTCTACACCTTCTACCATCCTTCCTCACCTTCAGATCACCTTCTAAGCCCTTGGAATTCTCTCAGATTCAATCTTATAGCAATCCAGGGGAATCCTGTAGCAGTCTTGTATCATCTTGAATCACCACACATAAAGGCTCAAAAATCACCTAGAATTGTCCTTTAAGCTTCATTTTTTTCTCTTATCCCTTCACAATTTCTCATAGGAATTGGAACCAAGCTTGAGGAATATTAGAGAGTACTTAGAAATTTTCATTCCATCACTACAATTTATTTCTGTAATTACTGTTAGTTTTCGAGTTCATGAATTTAATAGCATAGGGATAATTTAGATCGTTATTTCTTGAAGCATTTATTGGATTTTGTCTTTAGAAAAGGATTTCCTTTGAACTCAATAGTTTAGTATTGATTTCATGCTCTT
>APFE030040516.1:255016-284682 GCA_000404065.3 Pinus taeda | reverse complement strand
TTCATGCTCTTTACTTTATGTAACTAGACTAGGATTTTTCTCTCCCATTTAATTTATGCAATAGGTTATTTTTTCTATTCCAAGCATTTAATTCCTTGAAAGTAGATTAGAATTTCATTTTATGTGACATTTTCATTCCTTGCAAGTAGATTATGATTTCCATTTATTGCAACATTTTTCCTTCTTACAAAATCTTGTTTTAGTTTACAAAATGATCTTTGCATGCCTTGGTTTGATTCACTACCTCAAAGCAACTTAAGTAGAACTTAGCTTATAATGCATACAACACTGTCACATCTTAAGTTTGTATGAATCCTAGAAAGATAAATTACAGTTGGTAGCCTTGAGAGTTGCAAAATTCTTGTTGCAATACTAGAGCTCGTCACATTGCCTGATGCATTATGGATAGATCGAGTCACACATAATGACAATTTAGGAACTTCACCTTACTTTTTGGTCTATGGAAGAGAAACTATAATTTTTCCTAAAATTTTCCTACCTACACAAGAATTTTCCCAACACTCCCAAGGTTAGTCGTGTCTCATAATGTATAGCAGGGTAAGCAGTGTATTAAGACTTGAAGAAGAGAGACATAGACCCCAACAGAAGTTTTCCACTCACTAAGAAACTATAAGAAGTGGTTTGGAACCATATTTGTTGTTGATAGGATTTCCAAGTAGGCGACCTTGTGCTTAAATGGGATACACCACATGAAGACAATGGTAAACACACCAAATTATAGCCCTTATGGCCTAGTTCCTATGTAATCGTGGAGAAAATTAGCCTAGGAACATATTGAAAATTGGCCTTGGAAAATATAGAGGGATAAATTGACCTTCTACTAGTAAACAAAATGTTTTGAAATTATATTTCACATATGGGCTTCAATTTTTATTACCAGTGCATAAATAAATATCATTTCCCATTCTATTTTTCCTTGTTTTTTTTCTCACATATTGATTAGTCTATTTCACTTGATGTACATAAATAAGCCTTGTTCTAAAAATGGATTTCATGTAGTTACATTAACATAAGATCTCTTTCGTGGCCTATTTCTTTCAAACATAGAAAACATTAGGCTACGAATTTGTGTATGATACTTGGGACTATTCCATGAGAATCATAGTCACAAAATTATTCCTATGGAAAATATGACCACTACGACATGGGAAACACTTTGATAACAATGGGAATGTTGATTGGATTATGACTCAATTAGAAACCTAGTTGAGACACCTCATACATCCTATAAGACCTTAACTATGGCATCATTCTGATCTAAATCCTTAAGCTCGAACAATGATACTAAGTATACATATCAATAGCTAGTAATATTTAGAGTTTATAAAATGAATCATCCTTGCTTCCATTCAAGATCCTTCATCCACCTTGTGGCCAAATCTTCCAAATAAGAAAAGAAAAAGTATAACAACTAGATAATTGTAAATGCACAAAAAGGTAAAGGCATAAGAATGTTTTCCTAAGTAGCTAAGACATGTAGGTATCTTGATTGAGGCTCTACGCACTCGCTTGCAGTGAAACAATGCCTATTTTATTTGTAACCCTGAAGTGATTAATGCATAGATTACTTTGATAGCTACCTAACATTCCAATTGTAAATCCAATATTTGGTCTGTTACAGATTTGAGCATACATTAGAATTCTAAGTACATATGCATAAGGAGTGGTCTTCATATTTTCCTATTCCAAATAAGTTTTTTGACGTTTATTAAGACCAATCTTATCACATTAAACAATGGGTGCCACACTAGGTGAATTTTTTACTTGTTTTAAAATGTTTGAAATTAGAACTATTTTTTTTACATTTTCAATATTTGACTTTAGAATTGCTTTATCATTTGGAAATATTTAACATTATAATATTTTGTTTTCTGACTTTATCTCTTAGAAAAAAAATTAACATCTACCCCTTATGGAGATCCTATGAGAAAACCTAATGGGCTATGCTCCTCCTAGCAAGTAGGGTGAAGATAAACTGGGTTGGAAGTCCCATGAATATACTATTATGAAGGAATAATAAGAACTATTAATATCTATGCATATGCCCCTAAAGTCCTCTATATGGAAAAAAAAGCTTTTGTATGCATAAAGTAAATACCTTTTGTTGGCTTCTCACTCACAAAAAAGTCTGGACTTATGAATACTTTAAAAAAAGAGGGATACAATTTCCTTCCCACTTCCCTTATATGAAAAATAAGAAGCAGTACACCTCTTCCTTTCATGCCCTTATACTATACAACTTTGGATTGCAACCCTTCACCCTTTTCTATCATCCTTTTCTCTCTCACACCAGGTGATCTCATGGCATCCTAATGTTCATTGCATCCTAGAAAAAACATTATCTAGGCACACTCTTTAGGAAAACCCAAACTTAAGTGGCTATGAATCTCTATCCCAAAATACATTTAATATAGTTTTTTGCTGTAGAGGAATAATGTTATATTAAAAACTAGCAACCTATCTCGAAGGGAAACCACCCTGAAGGCTCTCCCTCTCTATGTGAAAAATTTAATAGAACATTACCAAGCATCCAATATCCTCTCTTAGATCCTTATGAGCCCCAGTGGTTGGGCCTATCGATTGGTCCTATGAAAATATTCTCATTTCCACTCTTAAGTCTCTCCTAATAGAGAAGCAATGGAAGCTCTATCTCTCAAATGATGATCTAGAGAAATGGAAAAAGGAGAAAAATGTTGGATTCTTCAATTCTATGGAGAATTTAAAAAAGAATGTAGGGTGGATGGAGGGGGAGGGGTTTTCTTTAACCCCGCTGGAAATCCATCAATTATGTACTCTTGAGGGCTTAGGAAGAGGACTAATAATCAAGCTAAAAGTCATGGCCTTTTGCTTGGATTAAGCTTGGAAAAATACATGGATATCTCTCAGATCATACTCTTTGGGGATTCCATCCTCATAATACAATAGTTGTACAAAGGCTCCTTCCCAAAATATAATCATCTCAAGCTTCTCCTTCAAAGAATTAATTGTTCCTTAGTTCCCCTACCCCTCAAGTCCTTCTCTCATGTCCTTAGCTACCAAAGCTTGGAAGAAAATATACATCCAAATTTTTCTTTCCTTCTAAAAGCAGGCTAGACTGAAATTAATGTTCCTCACAAAGGAGAAGCATTCCATGGTTCTTCCCCCAACTTTAGTTATAGTGCATATGATTCAGATCCCCTCTCTAAGCTTCCTTAATCCATATGATGATCTAAATGTTATTGTCAACAACCAAAAAATGTGGTGTTTAACACAAGCTGTCATGGCTTCTAATGAGGACATGGCCCATCCAATGGATATTCCCCCAAGGACATCGCACATATTGATACCTATCACAGGATACAATGCCTGGTATCGATCTAACATTGCACCAGGACGATTAATAATATCCCAGATGGGTGCCATTATGATTCTAATGTAAATCTAATGGTATTTTCATGTGGGATTTCTTATTTTAGGTTCAATTTAATGGCCCTTGTACATTCCTTCCACCATAATTATACTATGTTTGATCACTATGTGCCTTTCTATAGATGTAATCAATGGAAACAAATTAAATTCTTTGAGAATCTCTACGAGAATTAGCCTTCTAGCTCTATATGCAACATTAGTGATCTCAGGACATCCTTGCGTGTTGTATGTTGGTGTGAATTCAATGTTTTCATAGCTTGGGGTCATCCTACTTCACAGTCATTCTCTAAGGGATCAATTTGAATTAGTTTGGTCTATGTCAATTCCGCTAGACTATATGTTCACGTTCATTGGCGCTCTTATGTGCAATCTTGCTTTCCTCTCAAGGCACTCCTACACTTAGGTATTCCACTTCCTTCTATGTGTTATTGTTTATCACTTCTACTTCAATTCATTCTTTGTTTCTTCTCTTATGCAATAGAAAGCCTTCTCTATTCTTTAGTCCCCTTTATTGGGGCTTCATGGGAATGGTGTTCCACTTCCTTCTATGTGTTATTGTTTGTCACTTCTACTTCAATTCATTCTTTGTTTCTCCTCTTATGCAATAGAAAGCCTTCTCTATTCTTTAGTCTCCCTTACTAGGGCTTCTTGCGAATGGTGAAGTATTGTGTTGGCATGCTCCACATATATTCTCTCTTATTGATATTTACTAGTATGTGGACAATAATTGTCCCTGTTTCTTCTAACTATCACCCTCCCACTAACCCCATGAACCACCTACTCCCTATCCTTAAAAGTTCCTAGCTCCTTTTCCATTGTTATCATATTATATCATCTAAGAGAGTTAAATCTTTCACTGCAACGGGTAATGGCATATGTAGACAATGCACCCAAAACATAGAATCTCTTATGTTTCACAACATGGACATCAAGTTAAAACTTCACTAGCAACATCAATTTCCCTCTTCGATGAGAGTCACACTCAAAGTAGGCTTAATTCACCAAGAGGATGAAATTGATGCTCTTTGTCCACAGTTGGATGACTTGAAATGGAAATTGAGAGTAAACGAAAATTAGAATGTAGACAGTGGTGCTTCTAGATGGCCCACTAGAAACCTTCTACTTGACCTTAATTGAACTCTAGAAGATGCTCTAGAGGATTCTCATTCCCATCCTTTGTAATGTGCTCATATTGTAAATTTAATTTACTTCTTGGATAATTTCACGAAGTTTATGTATGTCAGTCCTCTGTAGTATTTAGTGTTAGATGTAGTTTTTTTGTAACTTGGGCGAGTCCTTCCTATGAGGGAATTCTGCTAGAAGAATCAATGTATTTGATTTCCCATGTATTTGATTCATCTGAGTGAGAAGAATCCATGTATCTGATTTCCCATGTATTTGATTCATCCGGGTGCAGTTTTTAATGAAATACTTACTCATGTTTGTTAAAAAAAGATTGTTTAGCATTAGAATTATTTGTGTGTTTGTTTCCCCATGTATTTGATTCATTGGGTGCAGATTTTAATGAAATACTTACTCAAATTTGTTAAAAAAAAATTGTTTAGCATTAGAATTATTTGTGTGTTTGTATTTTTAATGTTTGAAATTTTTGTATTTATTTTATTTGTGTAATTTAAATAGTGCATAGATCTATTATGATATTACAGTCATTTTCTTGTATGGAAATATATAACATTGAACTTATTTATTTATTTATGTTTTCAATGTTTAAAATTAGAATTGTTTACTCATTTGAAAATGTTTTATGCTAGCCTAGTCCTCTTGTTTGTATTTTCAATGCTTGACATTCTAATTTTTTCTTAAATTCAACTATCATACAATTTAATTTTATTAATAATAACAAAATTTTAAGAATAAATTTATGAGATATTGTTGAATAATTTAAAAAAAAATAAAGAATAAATTTATGAAATATTGTTTAATAGAAGAATTTGTATTAAATAATTAATTGAATTCAGGAATCTTAATAGAATGCTTCAATCAATTTTGTAACCATCCTTAATCAACATATTGTATATTGTTGTACAACAAACAATTCACATTTACAAAGATTTAATCACGATATGGAATTCATGGTTATAATTTTTGGCAATCACAACTCAATCAATTGAAATACAAAGATTTAATCTTAATAGAATCCTTCAATCAATTTTGTAACCATCCTTAATCAACATATTGTATATTGTTGTACAACAATTCAATCAACATATTCTATATTGTTGTACAACAAACAACTCACGTTGACAAAGATTTAATCATGGTACAACTCACATTTACAAAGATTTAATCATGATATTGAATTCATGGTTATAAGTTTTGGCAATCACAACTCAATCAATTAAAAATTTCAAAAAAACAAAGATTAACATTTTATGACAACACATTTTAAATACATTTGAAATTTAATCTAAAAGCATATAAAATTATTAATAATGTCAATCATCAACCTACTCATAATATATTATAGAAATAAAATAACATCGACATTTATATAAATTTATAAGTTTTGGCAATCAGAACTCATTCAATTCAAAATTTCAAAAAACCAAAGATAAACATTATATGACAACACAAGTAAAATACATTTTAAATTTAATCTAAAAGTATATAAATTATTAATAATGTTAATGATAAACCTACTCAACATTTATATAAATCAAATGACGTCAACATTAAAATGATGTGAAAAATCATAATACACATGAGTGATATACATGTTAAATATACATCTCATCAAAATCAATAAACATGTCATACATACATATAAAGTCAAATATATCAAATCAATATACATTTGCAAAACAACTTGTCACCATATCCCATAAAAGATCACAATTATCAAATGCTAAATATGTACTAGATGCAGAGGATTAAGGGAGCATTAGGTGGACATGTAGAATTTAGAGGAGGAAGAGGCCATGGTGGATGAATGGAAGGTAAAGCTAGTGATGCATGTCGAGGAGGGCAAGGATGATTTGGATAAGTTGTTGGTCTAAGTGGTAATTCATGATGAGGAGATGGTGATGTTGGGTCAATGGATTGTCCAACTATAGACATGTGTGAAGGAGGATGAGGGGATGTCGATCACTCTTGCATAGGACTAGGTGGTGAAGAATCATGTAGTGTAGGATGACGAAAAAATGTTGATTGATCTAGTATAAGACCAGGTGGTTGAAAATCCTATAATGGTGGAGGATGATGGATGTTAGTTGGTCCTATGCAAAAATATGTGGTGGTGAATCATATGGTAGAGGAAGATGAGGTGATGTTGTTCAATCTAGTGTAAAACTAGGTGGTGAAGGATCATGCATGGAGGAAGATGATGGATGTTGGTTAATATTGTGCAAGACCAAATGGTGTAGTAGCAGGAGGTGGAGAAGAAACATCATATTTACATGGTGGTGCAAATGAATTAGGATGGGTAGCCTCACTCAACCTATGGATAAGGTTAAGCACATTCACAACATCATGCATTAGTGATCTCATCTCATGGGAAATTGTTTCCCGTATTTCAAACAAATTTAGGTCATATAGTATGTATTGGAGATTGATAGGTGCCACTCCCTACCCAATGAACAAGCCCATTTGTGATCTTCCACCTAAGTTCAGACCCTATCATTTAACCGATGTGATGAACTAGGTCTATACACTAGAGACTAGTAATGTACCACCCTTATTTTCTCATCATGTTGGAGAGGCTTGTGTAGATGAAGTGTTTATACCTATGAATTAGTAGAAAATAATAAAATATAATTGTTAAGCCCTATATAAGGTCCATATTAACACTTAAACACCTTATTATTCCCTATATATGTAGTGATTACATTTCTATAGTTATGTTGTTGTGTAGGGTAGAACCCCTCATGGTTCCATTCTATTATAATTGCACCAGGTCTCCTATATAATACTAAGGAGACCTAGTCTTAGAATCATCAGATATTGTCTTACACTTATCCTCTTCTTAAGCCATCTCGAAGAGAAACAAAGAAAACCTTTATGGTGAAGGGAAGACTAAAGACGCATGGGATACCAAAAACACATGAGAAGGAATGACAAAGGAAAGAGTTGAGGAGGAATAAAATAAAGGAATAACCTTTGCGCACCCAAGGGGAGTTGGCGATGATGGGAAAGGTAAAACCACGTATGTCAACATAAAGAAACTAGAAGAAAGGACCTAGAGAATCCAAAACATATCTATATATATAACTAACTTGTTAAGATTAATTTATATATAATAGCAAATAGAAAGTGAATATTTAAATAGAATAATATTATTTAATAGTACAATTTATATTTATTTTATCTTAAAATATTAATAATTGTGAAATTTTACTTATATTTAAGTTATTTGATATTATCTATTATTTTGATATTATTTAAAAAAATAAAAATTATTATATTACAGGTGTTTTTTTTTCATTGGAAAACACTATACAATCAAGCTTGAGGAGATGTTGTAGTGATGGTTATATGAATACCATAATAAATGTTTAACCCAATTTTCATTGTAAATGGATTTTTATTAATAAAAATTACACATTTTTTTTATATATATTGATGAAATCTTTGTGCTTGTAGCATGATATGCACTTTCACACCATAGTTTTAAAGCAAAAGGGTATGAACAATTTTCTTATTTTGGTCGCAATAAATTATCTTAAGATTTAAAAATGTTATAGCTAATTTCAGTAGCCTTTATATAATAAAATAAAAATTTTATTTTGTGTTTTGTAAAATTATTCAAAATTTATAATGATTCAAATAATTTTATATTGTTAAATTTAGATAAATATTTTTGTAAAATATTAAAATTGGGGAATATTTTTTAAAAAAATCATGGAAGATTGACCATCTAGCAATATTAATTGCCTATAACCCCTATATTTAAACAATGGCATAATGTAACTGTGAACATATACGACCTTGCGCATTAATGGCGTATACTCTGATAAATATACATGGCCTATGGTCAAGGCTAGAGCTAACTAGCCTGCCATAGGGCATTAAATGCCCATATGGCAGGCCCCTTTACCATGCATGCCCATTCCTTTCATGCCCGCATCCATCGTTCCTCCGGCAGCGGGACGGCCCATCGCATCATAATTTTTCCGAGAACGGGTGACCCACCACCTCTGAGCTGGCACCCGCTATGCTGGGCAGAATTTTCAAACGAGCGCTCACGCCAAAGAGCCATTTGCTCCATTCGCGCTCCCGTCGAGTTTCCTCTGCAACCCCTCGAGCACACACCGCTCCGCAACCGTTGCTAGCTCACCCACGCAGGTCCGCCCACGGTGCATATTCGCGGCTGGCTGTGCGTCCCCCAGCGTAAGGTAAATTAACCTCTATCCCAGTTTCTTATCAATGTTGTATGTGGCATCCCCATATTGCCAATCCCTGTAAATCCTCGATTTATTCCATGTAGTTACAAAACATGGCAATCTCAAAATAAATTTTGGCATACAGGGTCTTATTTTACATGACCATGGGCATAATATTTAAGATAAATGATCTTATAAGCAAATCTGAATTCTTATGCTGTTTCTCCGAAAACTACATTTGAAGGTATCGAAATTCTGTGCTCTTAGCTGGCAATTTAAGATTCTCTCAGCCTTTTTAATTTCGTGATTAAGACTAAATCCCATCTGCAGTAGTTTACATGTACTCAAGAATAAAATTGTTGACAGCGTTTAAGGCTAGAGTTTAGAAAATTTGGGTTGCATTATTCATAAAACAGTCAGACATGCTTTTCCTTTCTTGTACAACTATTACAATCTGGGTGGGGTAATATCCATTGTTCTGAATGTGTAACTTTTTCCGATACAAGAATTGAACACATTAATTTCAGGACACCAAAACAGTTTAAGGTGAACTTTTCATCCCAGCATCTACTAGTTGCTCAATGACATCTGCTAACATGTTCTCTGCTAGCATTTTTACTTAAAAATTAATGGGCCAATCTTTGTTCTCAAAGTTTTTAATTTGTCATATGCTTCTTTTGCCATTTTACTTGAGCTACAGTCGAATTTTCAATATTCAATACAGTAGTTGCATGGGCTTTTCACTTCTTAACCTTTCAATTTCTACAACATCTTGTGATGGTAAAGGGCTGGGCTTAGTACTACTTGCAATGCTCCATGACCCATTTTCCTTGTCAATGACAGCGTGTAGCTTCATAAGCTGAAAGCATCACCTCCAAAATGCTGCAGCAGACTTGTATGAGTTGGACATACTTCCAACCATAGATGCTCACTCATCCAAAAAAAAGATAAAAGGAGAAATTGATGTTAATGTTGCTAATGTTGCTACCACCACTGTAATGGAAGCATGGTCAGAATATGCACTGATACGATGTAAAAATGAAGGCTCGAATGCCTTCAAATGGATGGATTGTATTTTCCAATAGGAACGCTACTTTAAGCCTGTTGCAGAAAACAAGAGACGGAAGGTTGCTACTGCAAAGAGTCCAAAGGCTGGGAGCGCATTTGTGAGAGAGTAATGAGAAATCTGCTAAGTAAACGTGCATTGTGGAGGACCTATTATGCCCACTGCATATTCCATTTTGCAGGGACCTGCAGACCTACCTGCATTACATAATTGCATCTAGTTAACTTTTCACCAATGGTCTAAGTAGTTTTTTGCTATGAGGGTATTATCTGCAAAAAGGCAACATGTGGTCTATGGTGAACTTCAAAATGACAGAACAAAACCAACCCACATGAAAGATGACCATTAGAACTGTCTTACAGGCATGGATGACCATAAAAAATCAAGCATGATTACAAATATGAATCCCCGATGTTATAAATTTCAAGAATAGCTCGAGACACAATGAATATCTTGATGCTAGAACAGCAGCGAGGTGAGTAGTTTGACTTCCATGTAGTCCCCGTTGAATCCTACTCCATTGATAGAAAAGCTATGTTAAGTAAATAATCAAGATTACTTCCATGTCTTCATAAAGTTGCCTCTTGTTGATAGAGATGTTGCTTGAGATGTTTGTCATGGAAATGAGGCAAATGACTTCCTGGATATTGCCTCTTGTTGATGGAGATCTGGATAAGCATAGGAGTGTTCTCTCTATTTGGAACCCTCCACCCAATGCAATCCCTCTTTCAAGATGTGAGCAGTAGCTTTGGAAAACACTAACAGTCAATTGCAATCGGAATCGCTGGATATAGCAATGTTTTTGAAAATGTAACAGGAAAAACCATTTTCCAGGGTTTCTTTAGTCAATTTTACTAAAAGATGATATTTTGAAATCCTTAGAATCCTTGATAGCATGACAAGGTTTGTCTTAAATGGTTCATTTCTTCTTGTCATGCTACATCCTTATTTTCATGAGCATGCATGCATTATTAACTCTTTATGCTAATAGAAAAATAAAAATACTCTCTTTATGCCCAAAGTCTTATCACTGATATTTGATTTTGTGTTATTTTTCAAGGATGTGCATTCAAACTTGAGGTAGAATAAAAATAAATTAATTTCAATCAGGATATTTTATCATATTAAAGTATTCTAACATGAATCTATTTTGTTTTTGTCACTATGCAGTGCTTCTAAGCTCACGGAATGGTGGAAAAGTGGACACTATGCATTGAAGTATGATGCCGCCCAAATCCAGGTCGAGCATCTTTAAGATTTGTCCTTCACAATGGGGCAAAAAAGCATGTGGTTTATAGAATAAGGAAAGTGCAGGGAAAGACAACCAATAACGAAGCAGACTACATTACACTTGTTGCAGGGTTAAAAGAGGCAAAACACAATGGTGTGAATTACATAACAGTACTGCCAAACTCATATTTAATCTGTAATCACATGGAAGGCATCTACAATGTTCGCGCAGACAATTTGAAGCCCATCTACAGAGGCAAAAATCTGGAGTGCTCGATTTAATTCTTTTATGATAAAACACCTTGCAGAGATCCATAAAATGTCTAATGATCTAATGGCTGGAGCAATCTCAAGTGTAGATGTAGGTGCCAGAGATGATTTATGATCACTGTTCATTCCATTGGCAAACATTGATCAGCATCAGTATAGGTCTCGACTATGTGCATACACTATGGTTGTCATTTTTCTGGGGATTCTAATACCGTGGTTCTTTCACTAGAGAACCCGTTAATGTACTTGTTTTTTCCGTTTTGTAATATCATTTACCTTAAATGTCTAGTCATGTTATAATTGAATTCATGTGTTCGGTTATATACATTATATTTGAGGTGAACTAATCATTCTTAACCTACTAGTGGTTCAGCCAAGATTATTGTAGCTCCGTTTGAATTTCATTTTAATTTCAAGTTTCAGATGCTTCCTCTTTAATACCGCCTTGAATTCCACCTGGATGGATGCCATGGGAATAAATGAAAGTAACAAAATAGGGTTATTTACATTTGGTTTGTTGGTTTTCACAGCATTTAAGAAGTACAAGTCATTTCTGATGCAAACCCTAGCTATATCCATATCTATATGATGACAAGCCGGAAATAGTTGATGCATGATCTAATGTGAGATGAAGAAGCTCATACCATGAAACCCTCCTAGGAACATTGATGCATAATAATGACAAACTCTAACCTAGTATGAAGTGAATTTTCTTAGGTACATGGTTTGCCCTAGAATGATGCAATGTACGCATATATCAATGAAGCCCTACATGCCCATGATGCCTTTGAAGATGCCCTAATCCTAATAAATAAAGAACACAAGTGAAGAAACGCTCATCTTTCAAAATTGCCTAAAGATTAAAAATATGGAAGCCCTAAACATTGTCGAAAACATAATGATAAAATCCACAGATAAAACAATGATTACAGTTCACAAACTATAATTTTACTGATGGAATATTGATCTTAGTTAAGGATGAAAATGACACCATCTTGTAGAGGACACTTTCCCCCTTCGAATGAGCTATTACTCGCTTTCTAACTCCTCTTAGATTGAGAGAAATTGAATTTATAAATTAAAAAAATTAGTATTGGTAAAATGAATTATGTAGGCTCATGTTCCTTGGCCAAGTGATGTGTCATTTCATTAAAGGTAGAAAAATAGTATAAATATAAGCTGGAACTAGTCATTCCTCCCATCAACCTCAATGAAGAACATCACAAGAAGATAGATGAGAGGGATACAAGCATGACACAAGCCGAGGAGATAAAAGCGAATACTTTTTTGAGAAAATACTGTTATGCTCCTTTCAAACTAGGACTTGTTGTTAGAAGCTCGGATATACAATTGCAATAATATATGAGGCTCATAACCTTGAGAGAAATCAGTTTTATAGGCCCGAATCTCAAGATCAAAATCCATGAGAAACCTGGATTGCCAAGAGAAATAGAAGCTGTGATAAGCCACTGTGATACCCTCGGATAGTCCTAATCAAGCTTGGACTGTGGAATTGTAGAAATGTGAAATATCTCAGACAGTGGAAAGTATATAAGCTTAGATGTTAACCTCAATTCATGTGATCAGTTTCCTATTGAAGAGCTCAGATTTGTTGTGAAGACTAGAGACTCATTGAAACTCATATAGCCTTGGGCAATTCCTGTGGTCAATGTTTTGTGAAGGATCATAACATTCAGATTGGAAAAACTATGAATAACTCGGACCAGTGATATTACACATTGGAAAATGGACAATTAACTAATTGGCAGCTCGGACCATAACTAAAGAGTTGATACTTCGAATATGAACCTTGTATATAGCTTGAACATAACCTTCTTCTTGTTGAAATTAAATACCTTGAAAACGAAGAGATTGACTGAATATGCAACCTGAGTCTCCTTGTTGCATCTTCCTTCATGAATTTATGCATCGAACCACTGTCCAATATTACAAGAACTGGCCCTTTGTTGATATTTTCCTGCACAAAGCTTAGCTTCATCACATCCTCATTTTGTGTTGTTACCAAACTTGACTCCACGGTAATACTCAAAACCTACATTCCCACCAATGGGTTGTCCACTTGCTCAATGGAATCCATCCTCTGTGTGAACATGCAATTCTTTGCATATTACTCTTTCACGCAGATCCAACATGGTGCAAATTCTTCTCTTTTTTCTACATCTATAGTATTGGCATACTCATAATAACCCCTTAGTCCACCCTTAGCTTCACTCTTGGAATCTAGGAGTTTATCTGCTTCCATTGCAGCTATTGTAAGAGTCTTAACTCCCTGTCTCCACAGTTCATTATGTGTCATTGATTTCAATAATCATAAAGTGGAATATTTGGTCCTTATCTGATATCTCTTTGATTTGCAACATGAGATAACTCCTTGATGTATTTAAAAATTGGGCAGACTAGGGATCAAACTCAGGACCTGGCCTTGGGCCGAGAATCCTTGCCTCTTCAATATAAAGGTGTAGATTGCTAGCTCTAACACACTTTGTTTGAGCCAAAAATTTTGGCCTCCTAGCCATTGCCAACCAAAAAATGGATAGGCTAGGAATTGGACTAAACTCTGTCTCCTATTTTGCAAGAAGAGAGAGAACTTTTTGAGTATGGTCATTTTAAATTAGAGGATTATGTACTTTTCTATCAAATATATGCTACAGTAAGAGCTCATACATGTTTTGGGACGCCTCTGATACATCAAAGAGATCCTAAACAATGATAACTAGTTATTTTATGGATGTGCCCTCTTCTAATATAAATCCCATGAATCTTAGGACCATGATCAAACTAATTATTTAAGAAGATAATGGCCAGTGTCTCTAAAATCAATAACAAGAAAGATTAGGATGAGTTGAAGAAATTAAAAATAATTTTTAATTCTGCTTTTATAGTTAATACGAGTGACATAATACCTTTCATGATAATATCTTTCAAGTTAAATCAAAGTCGATTTGTCGCCACTTCAATCATGGACATTTGTGCCACATTCCTGCATGTTTCCCATTGTTTCCAGGGCAGATTTGCATAAGATAGGGCACTGCAGTAAAAGTATGTGGCTATGGGTTATGTTCAAAAGTTCGAGTGTTCTTTTGAGGAGATATATCAAGACATGGGGCACTCCTTTGAAGCCCAAACACAGTATCTACAACAAGAAATTGGGTGTGCTTGTGATGGGAGTTATAACCAGCAACAGGAATAACTTAACAATAGAGGAAAGGTGCTGATTTGATGCTACTTTTGGGCCTGTCCACATTCATTTATGACAGCAGAGGAAGGCACAGTACTTGAGATGGTTATTTCAATTATTTTTGGATCTGCAGTCCTGCTGCTATAAATAGTTACAACTAGCGTTAGAGGTTGATGAGGGAGTTAACTTTACTGATTACATGAAGGGCACGCTCAATGAGGAGTTACATTAGGGTGACCTGCTGGAAAGTCATTATTTACTTGAGTTATGCCAGCCAGGAGGGCACACTCCTTGGCTGTTACTTTAGATCTGATAGCATTTAACTATGAGCAATATTTTAATTGAGTGACAAAGGCATTTCTCAACTAGTTGTAAAAGAGGAACTTAAAAGCATACTTAATAAAGCTTATGACAATACAGTTTTGTGCCAGTGTCATAAAGGAGTTTCTGTGATGTGGGAAACAACTTCAGTTGCTGTAGCTTGGAAAACAACTATTGCAAGTTTTATCACTGCTTAATGATCCCCAGAAAGTCCCCCAAGGCATGCTTAGTATTTTTATTGAGGGAATTAAAATATAAAACTCTTTTAATAAGAAGTTCGATTCACTGTTTGAGAAAGGCATGGAGAATTTGTTTTTGTGTATTTACATGGGTCTGGAATGTGCATGGCAATAATCTTGGATATTTGATGAGGAGCTCTATTGATCTGTGGGTGCTGTAGTTCTACATATTGTAAGGAGTGTTTTTTTGTGGCCTCATGAGATTCTTAAATGTTAGTGTAATGGTCATATCATGTTTTTATTATAAAGTATTGATGTTTTGTATTAATTTAATAGTTGATTGGTTATAAATTAATTGTTAAATGATTGTAAAATAAAAATGTTTTAATTGAATATATATAAACAGTTACCCTACATAACAGCAGAAGTATATTATTCTTTGAAACTATAGATAAGCTAGGCATCCCAGCTCCATGTCTAAAATTCCCAGCTTACAAAAGACTGCTAACAAAGATTTCCAACAGTTCACACAAGTATAAATCCTGTAAAAGCTTCCTAGTATTAGTAAAACCTTGAAATACATCAGAAAAATAAAAGATGTTACAGCTGCTAGCTTCTTCCATTCCTTGGGTAGAGTGCACTAGTTCCAAATCTCCTATTTCCATGGCTTCAAAGAGCTGCCACGCATTGAAGATTAATATCTGTTCCTTTCTAGTTATGGTTCCTGTACCTAATCTAATTTTTAGTTGGCCATATTTAGATCTTACATCTAAAGATTAGACCAAAATTTTCAAAGTTTTTCTGGCATCCAGAACTATGCCATGGCCTGGTACAAATATTTTGATGAACAATTCATTACAGAATCATTTCCATTTAGCTTTGCCAGAGCATTCAGTTTTGCATTCCACACTGGTGTCACCATCTGGATTCTAAACCTTTAAGGAAACCATGAGGCATTTCATAATGCTTTGTACAATATCCTTTCTCACGTTTCACTTCCATCATCTTGAAATCTCCTCTAGTGTTTGTCAATGCCGCAGCTATTATCAAATAGAGCTGACTCTTACTTCTCCTACAACCAATTATTTGTTAATGATATTATCCCAGATGCCCTGTTGTCCCAATGCTATGCTATGCTTCATTCAAAATTGCTACAGCGTAAGTCTATCCACAGCCATCTCATTTCTAATGGGTATCGCATTACTCCTTGGTCGTGATACATCATTACTAATTTGAAATCCCAGAGGAAGAATTAACTTTTTCCTCCATCCTCTCCTTATATTGATATTTTCATTTTATTTGTACAGTTACTCTGTGGCAGAGGATATGAAACAATGGTCATTGTGATCTGCTAACAATTTATTTGTATGGTTACCCTGCAGAAACACTGCAATTATCTGTTTTGGTGTCCTGAAATTAATGTGTTCAATTCTTGTATCGGAAAAAGTTACACATTCAGAACAGTGGAAATTACTCCACCCATATTGTAATAGTTGTACAGGAAAGGAAAAACATGTCTGACTGTTCTATGATTAATGCAACCAAAATTTTCTAAACTCTGGCCTTAAACGCTGTCAACAATTTTATTTTTGAGTACATGTAAACTACTGCGGATGGGATTTAGTCTTAGTCACCAAATTAAAACGCTGAGAGAATTTAAATTGCCAGCTAAAAGCACAGAATTTCGATACCTTCAAATGTAGTTTTCGGAGAAACAGCATAAGAATTCAGGTTTGCTTACAAGGAGATCATTTATCTTAAATATTATGCCCATGGTCATGTAAAATAAGACCCTGCATGCCAAAATTTATTTTGAGATTGCGCTGTTTTGTAACTACATGGAATAAATCGAGGACTTACAGGCATTGGCAATATGGGGATGCCACATACAACATTGATAAAAAACTGTCACAAAGGTTAATTTACCGGGGGACGCACAGTCAGCCGGGAATATGCACCATGGGTGGACCTGCATGGGTGAGCCAGCAACGCTTGCAGGAGCGGTGTGTGCTCGAGAAGGGTTGCAGAGTAAACTCGACGAGAGCGCGAATGGAGCAAATGGCTCTTTGGCGCGAGCGCTCGTTTGAAACTCCTGCCCAGCACAGCGGGTGCCAGCTTAGAGTGGTGGGTCACCCGTTCTCGGAAAAATTATGATGCGATGGGCCGTCTCGCTGCCGGAGAAACGATGGATGCGGGTATGAAAGAAATGGGCATGCATGGTAAAGGGGCCTGCCATACGGGCATTTAATGCCGTATGGCAGGCTAGTTAGCTCTTGCCTATGGTCAAGACCAAATACAACCCTCTTCAGCAGTGACGTGAAGTCGCATCATCCAGTGACCACATCAAATCACAATGCGTAGACCGACTCCTCCTCTTTCATCTCGAATTTTTGGGCCTCCATAAATGTCAACTCGGTTGTCAAAACCAGCACGGACCAGCACGGACCACTCCCTTCATTGGCTGATGAAACCAGGGCCTGCCACGCAGATTCAGCATTCATTATCCAATCGTTTGACCTATGATTGTGTCTGATTAAGTTTAGCGTGGACCGTTTCGAAGCGCAATTCCTATTTCCAACCCTATTGAAATATAAATGCCTCTGACATGCAAGGGGAATAGGGGTTGCCTTGATGCTAACATGCCAAAGTCAACTTTGAGAGAAATATAAATGCAAGGCAACTCTTTTTCCCCTAGCATGTCAGACTACATTTATATTTCAATAGAGTTGGAAATAAGAATTGCCATTTCGAAAGGGTTCTACTCCACTTCGGATTCTACCTCGTATTCACCCACTCAACAGATTGGTTTTCACTTTATCGGAGGGCCATGTTGCTTAACCTACATATTTGGTATATTCGTCCATCGCTTCCATTTTGCACTCTGTCCAGTGCGTGCATGCGGCTTAATTCCTCACGCTCCTTCGGTTCATGCACTCAACAGATTAGTTGGGCCACATTGCTTAGCCTACATATTCCTTATATTCGCTCATCGCTTCCATTTTGCACTCTGTCTAGTGCGTGCATGCGGCTTAATTCCTCACGTTCCTTCGGTGAAGACCACAGATAGGCCAAAAATACACACTCACACCTCACAGAGTTTCCACACATATTAGTAAGACACTAAACACAATAAAGGATCAGACCACACCGGCATAGTTTTATTAAAATTTTCATGGCTTTTCTGGGCGGGCTTGCTGTTTATCTAATGGTTGCCCTTTTTCATGCCAGCACCCTACATTTATAACAATAACTACAATCAGGATATGTGATCACTGCATTTATAACAGTAACCACAATCAGGATATGGGACCACCGAAAGGATCTAGTCTAATGTTAAGATCCTTCATGATCTTTAGAAATTGGGATAAAAACCAAGCCTGCCTCTTAGAAGCTAGTTTTTGTTACGGATTTCGAGGTGGGATGCTCTTGCATCATATATACATGCCTATATGCCAATGGACATATTTATTTTATACTAATTTGGAGGCTGGGATGCTCTTGCATCATATATACATATCTATATATGTCAATGGACATTTATTTTAAATGATTTTTTTGAGGTGGAATGCTCTTGCATCATATATGCATACCTATATATGCTAATATACATATTTATTTTAAATGAAGCTTCAAAAATTTTAATTTAATTGTCAATAATTAATACATGGGTGATTGTAGTGTCTCAACCTTAATATAATATTTTAGAATATTCTTAGTAGTATACACAAATGAATGGTTGAGATTTCTCTAAAAATGGAGTTGTCTATAATGCGACTTTTTGGAGATTCCGGTGACGGAATCCGGCGGAAGAAATCGAGGTTAAATCTTGATTTGTTGCAGTTAAAATGGTTTTTTAACTGCATATTTGGATTCAGCACCCTGAAAAACCCCTTGGACGCTTTGATTGTGCAGAAACTAGCTATCAAACTTGCCATTCCAATAAATTGTTGCCGAATTTTGACCGGAAAAACCCACTAGAAAGGCTTTCAAAAAGTCTCATTATAGACAACTGCTCTAAAAATTGAGTACCTAATTTTTCTTTTTTAATTAAATTCATTTACTAAAAAATAATGTCACATGAACAAATGTCATCTCAAGTAATTTATGGTGTTTTGAGCATGTGTTATGGATAAGCCATAGGATTGACCCATTGTATTATAATGAAACTTATTTACAAATTAAGAGTCTCATAAATAGGGCTAAATTTCCATGATTAAGAATCTTGTTCCATTTTTTTAAAATGTATATGAAATTATACATAAATTCTTTGTATCATAATAATAATAATAATAAGTTGCAATTAAATTAGTTTTTATGCTTTTATTAATATTAGTAATGTGAGAGGTATTATAAAGTATATGTTTTGAATTTATGGCTATGTGATATTCACTATACATTTAATTTATATGGCTACCTATTGAACCATGGAAAATCTCTTCTTACAACATTATAAAGGAGACCACTCAGTCAGGAACTTAGAGCAATTCATTTTCTGTTGAAATGGTGGTTTGGTACTTCTAGTTACCCTATCTCTATCTCTACTAGCTTAAAATATGACTTTCCCCTACCAATAGAGAAGAGACATCAAATGAGTCTTCTTGTTGATCATACAAGAAAGTGATCCTAAAACTGGGGTCAGCCAAGCCACAACTAAAGCTTACCTCTTTGAGAGAGGACTTGTGCAAAGAAAGTATAACTAAATGTATAGTATAATTTAAGATGCATCTAATCCTAGAGCTATCCAAATTGAAGGAATGATTAGTCCTTCTCTCAATCAACAACAAGCTAAAAGGATGGGAAACGAAGCATATAGGAATTGAAATAAAATGAAGGAACTAGACCAAGGAAATAATCCTTATTAAAATAGTTATGAACAACTAAATGTCTAATAAGAAGTTACTAGACACTTAACTGTAAATAACTCCAACTCCTAATACAACATATGCATAAGAAAAAAAATCATGTCATAATACTGAAGTAGTTCAAATAAAATGGCATGTAGAAAAGTAGGAAATTTTTATCTTTAGACTATTAGATAGCTAGCTAGACTAAAGAAATAAAAAATTGTTCTTATATAGTACTCAGTTTTCAATGACACATTTCTCATTAATTCTCCAAGACGATCAGATTTTTAAATGAGCTAATAGCTAACATTTCACAATAGTGCTAAAACCAACTAAAATACTCATACAACAAGAATGGAATTGAAAGATGAAGAATTCATTTGAATAATTGATGCAAATAGTACTACTATGCATATACTTATAGAAATAAATTTTATTACAGAATTGAATCAAGTTACATGTACCCCAAAAGACTATAGTAGTGCAGATCCTATGTAGCCATTAACTCAATCCTTGTCTGAAAAGAAAACTTCAATCTCACTACATAGTGCACATGAGCGTTGAGTTCCCTCTACAAACAGGTTACAAGCCCAAGCATTGCTTCTCTTCTCTTCCTCCCATATTCGAATCCACATATTCCTATTCTAACTGTGCCTGTAAATGCTTATCATGCAATTCCAATCATCCAATCTCCTCTCAAAAAAGTCTTTATATAATCTACAAAGATTATTTATATGGAGCTTGAGGTGAAATTGTGAAAATATGAGAAACTCCACGTATCTCCCCACAACCGAGCAATTAAATCAAGTAGTTATTTATTATGTTGAATCATAAGACAAATGTCGGTCGCCTCTCTTGATAAAGTGCCCAAATTAGCTTGTCGTTGAGCTCAAAATGTTTTATGTCCACCACTACTAAGTAGAGTGCTAGACATGCTTGCACTCTTCGTGGTATTAATCTTCCTTTAAGCTTTTGATTTGACTTCCTCTTTGGATCTAGACACATGGCTAAGTAGATGTTGATCGAATGATCTATTCGAATTGGCTGTGGCATTTTCCTATAATAGAGAAATCAGGATTAGTCATGACAAAAATTCAATACACATATGACTCAAGACTTTTTAATTTTAATTAAGTAGCTTTTCTATTAATAAGACAATGGTCCATGGAGGTGACAAGTGGCAAGAGTCGAGTGGTATCTGCAATAAGCTCATCACAACTTTAGAAATGATATAATGCAAAATATTTGTGATATCTAATATGGTGCATATGCAAAATTCTGATTAGACCGGAATTAATACCATATCGGTTTCGTAACCAAATCGATAGCCAGAGCATAAAGTCAAATAGATGATTTTACATATTTGACATTTCAATAATTCTGATATGAGAGTGGATGTGAAATCACATTCAACTCTTTTTTATAACTATATCAGGTTGACAATATCAGAGCTTTTTTTTGGCAATGTGATATTTGAGGTCTCATTCAAAAGTTTCCAATTAGAAAGGTGAACGTGGAATTCTTATTAATCAACGTTAAAACACATATCGGATCTAGATATCAGAGGTTTTAAATCATCGCAATATAACCAAAGTTGTGATATTGGAGACGCAATTTTGTATTAGATCAATATAATAAAAAAAATCGGGTCTGCAATATCAGTGATTTTAAGATGTGATATTACAAAAATTCCGATGGGAGGACTCAATTTTTTTTGTATTAAATGAAACCTATAATTGTATCAGGTTCGGATATCAGAGTGAATAGCATGTCACCGATCGAATATTAGAGACGGATGATTATCGGAAGTTGAATATCAGAGGCCTTTGAATATTGAAAAATCAGTGCAAAAGCCTTTATCACAAATCAGCGATAGATAGTGAATGATTATTGCATATCTGAGATCAAAAGTTTTGAATACAGACACATAACAAAAACATCGATATGCTATCTCCGATATGTTGGACCGGAGTATGATGTGGCATGTGGGATCTTCTGACAGTGCTTATATATAAGAGTTGGAATTTGGTTTAAAATATAATACATTGAAATATTTTAATAGGGTTACCACTTATGTGTTTCGAAGTTTATGTATATTTATTATTATAAAGAGCCAGTGTAATATGTATCAGAGTTTTGGTATCGGAGAATTCTAAATGAATTACTCCGATGCCATAAATCTGAAAAATCTGATAAGACTCTATTATAAAAAAGTTTCTCTAACCAATAAACTATAGCCACTAATAAATGAGGCCAGGACTTAGGATATCATAGATTTTGAAAGAAATCTTCTGATATTAATAAGTCTTGAAGTTATGATATGTCATAGTCGCTTTTTGGAAAATATAGCCACTACTACTAATAATAATAATAATAATAATAAAGATCTTGGTCTCGGGGCTAGAAATAATGAACATTTATACAATTGATTAGGCGAGGGTACTGAAAATTTTTGATCATCGGCTAGGCAAAAGTTTCAAACCAGATGTCAAAATGAGATCAAATGAGTGATGATAGGAAGATAAGAACAAAATGCACTCATTTAGGCAATCCAAACTCTCAAAATCGAACAGTAATATAACCAACCACCTAATTAAAGGGACCCCATAATGAGAATTAAATGAATAATGGGGGGTTGTGTTTTTACCACAACAATGGCGACACAGTAGGAAAAACCAGTTATCATTGGTTTATTATTAATGAAATCCCAAAAAGGAAAAGGAGCAACACTGAATAAAATCAAAATGTTAAGATTCACACTCTAAGAAATTCTTGAAAATGTCAAAATAAATTTTAATGATTTTGAACATATTTTGTAATGATCCTAAGAGGAAGACCATTTTTACAACAACCATTAATTAATGACATCATAAACTAAAGGACAAAAGTTTAATGAAATTCTTTCAGTTGTAAAAATGTGTTTTGAATTTTAAGTATTCACCTTAAGAGAAGATAGATTAACATATTCATTATTTAAATTTTGTTGTTGATTAGATAATATTGGGCCTACTCGTTGAACACTAGAATCATTAGAAATTGTCTCAATTTCATTTTCATATATTGTATATATGTTTGAAATATTCATTTTGGAAATTGGAAAATGTGTGTTGCAAGTTTCCAACAATAAAGTTTGTGATATAATTTCAATATTAGGCTCAAGCTAAATAAAATCATTTGTACATTCCACGAGGGTTTCACTCAATGAACCTCTCGCCTATCACGCACATTTGTGACATATTAAACAATACCCCTAATTTGACTACATATTGGAAAATACCATTATTTAACCCCCTACCAATACGAACCCAATACACCTTCCCAATTTAAAAAACCCCTAATTCCACTAGATATTGTACGTATCCATTTTTTCATTAACATTTTGTATACCCCTCTATATTTTTTCATTAACTGTGAGCTCCATTCTTTATACTCTGCCAATGTAAAAAACCTTTACCCCCTATATATCTCCCAATATATTATGCCGTTATGTCTTCAATATATACCCCCCAATATGAACCCATGTGGTATGGTATTTCTCCACCAGTGAAGCCCCCGTGGCCTATTCAAGATTAATAAATGAATTAGATGTGTCATGTTCTTCATTATTTAATTTATTATCTTCGGAATTGGAAGAAACAAGAGAAGGGTAATTCTCAATCAAACATTTAGTCGAAGGTAAATCACATAAATGAAATTGTGTAATATCCCTAACCCAGAATATTCCTCAAACCCCAGCAAAATCTCTAGCCAAATATGTGCAAATGATGTAATAACCCAAAAGTGATAAAATAACAATGGACCAACATATAATAATGTAAACCGGAAATATAAGCAGATACACAAGAAATGCTAAGCCATTTTATTATACTGAGAAATAAATGAGTAAAAGAGGTGATTAGATAGATGGCACCTCCACTTTCACAAGGCAAGTGAAGAAATACTCTCAGAATGACAAGAATGGCCACTCTGCGTGGATGCTACTGTTGTGCTATTGTTGCTGCTAGAAAACAAATGATGATTTCGGGCTGCTCCCCTCCTCAGAAAGAGCTGAAACTTTGGATTCGGGCTCTACTCAAGAAACCCAGACAAACCCAGAAAGCTTTCCTGGAATGGGCTCACACTGATCTGCGTCCCATTTGCTGGAAAACCACCATGCTGTTGCTACTAGTGGAAATTGAATGAGGATTTGGGGCTACTTCCCTCCTCAGAAAACGCTGAAACTCTAGAATCAGACTCCACTCAAGAAACCCAGAAGAACCCAGAAAGCTTTTTGGAAATGGCCAACCCCCGAAAATCACCCCCTTGGGGGTTCTGCGCAATTCCTTAAAGATATTGATGAAACTGCTGCTGAAATGCTAATGAAACTATTGCTGAAATGCTAATGAAACTTCTGCTAGAATGCCAATGGAAATACCTTGCCCGAGCAGGCACTCGAAGTCTCCCGGGGCTAAGGGTGAGATCTCCGAATAGAGACACTTAATGTACTAAACAGTGCTAGAGACTAGCTAAACAGCTAGCATGCTCTAAGTCGAAATGACTATCACAAATGCTCATCACCATAATGATCTCAAATGAGGGGCTTCCTCTCTATTTTATAGCCTCTGCCTCTCACAATTCCTACGCTCGCTTTCTCCTGCGTGATCCCCTTCTTGCCATGTGTTCCTTCCCTCCTCCGCAATCCCTCCATGTGTTTACGTGGGGCCCATTTCTGCGTCCCCCTTTTTCCCCCTTGGTTCCCCCTTAAGTCACAATGTTGTGCTACCTAGGAAGTGAATTTTTATTCTAAAGTGAGTCATGTTCCCCCTTCTTCACTTCTTATTTACAAATAACTATAGAAGGCAAAAATCGGACAAAATCGAATATTCCAATTAGCCATAGCTAATTAGGAATATTACAGTCTCCCCCAGCAAAAGGTTGCTTGTCCTCAAGCTACTGAAGTGATGGATGTTGTAAGATCTCCTCACTCTCCCAAGTGGCATCCTCATCTGGCAAATTCTTCCACCTCACCAAGAATTCCCAGACCTTCCTGCTCCACAACCATCTCTTCCTAGAGTTAATGATAGTCTCCGACTGCAACACCAAATGCCCCTCATCATCCATGGGTGGTAGCTCATCTGTCACGGTCACCTGCTGCCCCAATGCCTTCTTCAAGCATGATACATGAAAAATGTTATGAATCTTGCTACCTTGGGGCAGCTCCAACTCATATGCAACCTGTCTATTCCTGCGTATCAACCTGTATGGCCCATAAAAGTGGGGATTGAGCTTCTCAACCCCCTTCTGCTTCAACAATGACTGTCAGTATGGCCGTAATCATAGGTAGACCATGTCCCCTACCTCGAACTGCCTCTCCACCCGACCCCTATCGGCATACAGATTCTGTTGGTTCTGCGCTGTAGCCATGTTATCCTTGAGAGCTCAGAGGATATCCTGACTCTCTTGGATCCAAATCTTGGCTCTAGGAGCCCTGCTATCACCAAACATCATGTCGACAAAAGATAAAGGATGATACCCATATAAGGCATAGAATGGTGACATACCAATGGACATGTGATGCGAAGTATTGTAGCAGTACTCCCCCAGATGCAGCCACTTCAGCCATGCTCGTTGTTGCCCACTGACATAGTTACATAAGTAGTGCTCTAGCCACTTGTTAACTATCTCCGTCTGTCCATCCGTCCGTGGGTGATAGCTGGTACTCAGTGTCAACTCTATCCCCACCAATCGGAAAAGCTCCTGCCAAAACCCGCCCATGAAACAACTGTCCCTGTCACTGATGATGGTCTTAGGAAGACCATGTAGTCTGAAGATCTCCCTGAAGAATAGCTCGGCCACCTGTGCTACTGTATAGTGTGTGGATATGGCAAAGAAATGTGTGTACTTCATCAATCGATCAATGACGACAAAGATACAATCCTTGCCCTGTACCATGGGCATCCCTGTGATGAAATCCGTCGAAATACTCTCCCATTTCCCCTCCGGAATGGGAAGAGGCTGCAATAATCCTATGGGATGGCTCATCTCTCCCTTGTTCCTCTAGAAAACATCACACTCTCAGATGTGTTGGAGTACATCCTCCTTGAGGCACTTCTATGAGAACCTCTCCCTAATGGCCTTGTAGGTTTTGGTAAAATCCTGATGTCCTACCAATGGGGAATCATGTGATGCCTGGAGTATCTTCTTCTTGAGCTAAGACCCCTTAGTCAAGAAGATCTGGTCCCTATAGTAGATGATCTCATCGACCACCCTGTACCTGTCATTTGCCACCTGCCCATCCAGAACCTCACATTCAAATCTGTCCTTGGAGTGCTCTACTAAGAGTCGAGCCCTCCAATCTATATCCAAGCTCATAAGAGATGACATGGCTGGTCTACATGAAAGGGCATCTGCTACCACGTTGTTCTTACCTTTAACATACTCAATGTCAAAGTCATATGCTTGGATCTTACTGATCCACTTCTGCTATCTCTCCTATAGCTGCTTCTACTCCAAAAGAACTTCAGGCTGTTGTGATCAGTCCTCACCCTGAACCTGTTGCCTATCAAATACTACCGGTACTTAGCCAAATCATGCATGATGGCCAGCATCTCCTTGTTGTATATGGAATACAACCTCTCGTGTGGAAGGAGCTTCCAGCTCTCAAATGCTATAGGGTGACCTCCATGCATCAATATTATGCCGATCACCTAGCTGCGTGAAATCTGGAAATGCAAGCAACTCCTGGAGAGCCCACTAGATCTCATCCTGATAGGCCTTGGGGTGCCTATAGGGGGTGGTAATCACGGCCTGTATGCCTTGCTAAAGCTCGATGGTGTGCTCAAACACCCGATCTAGTGGCTATCCTGGTGGAATCTCCCCAAAAACTATGGCATACTGATCAAGGATAGACTGTATCTCTGGGTGTACCGTCTTCCCTGTAGTTCCTGCCTCTGATGCACGCAGCTCCACTGCCCACTCTATGTCTCCCTTTCGAAAGACTACCTCCATCCAATGAGCCGAGGTAGTCTGAGGCAGATATATGTGTTGTCCCTATATCTTCTCATGCCTCCTTGTCTTCTCATCATCCCACTCCATCTCCAAGGTCTTCCAATCTGTCGTGGCTTTCCCTAGAGTGATAAGCCACTGAACACCCAGTATCATGTTGGTGTCCGGAATATCGACCACGAAAAAGTGGTCAGTCAATGTGTAGGTGCCCATCGTCATTGAAAGCTCTGGAACATAATGAGCACATGTCATGGTCCGATCTCCTGGGACCAAGACTGAAAACCCATTGAGGCTCTCTGTCTGTACACCTCTCCGCTCAACCATCTAGGCATTAATGAATTTATGGGTTTCCCCACTGTCAACCAAAACTGATACGCACTGGCCACGTAATGTCCCTCGTATGCGTACTGTTAGATACTTAGGAACTCCCCGCAACGCAGCAAGGGCCCCTCTGGTGGGTGCAAGAGATGCACCACCTGCTGCTAGTGGTAGAGGTGGCAAAGGTCCCTATATGGCATGGCTATCTCCTGCCTCCACATCCTCCTCGTCATCCTCTTCTCCACTGCTCGTGGAGAAGACCTCAATAAAATGTGCTTTACCAATAGCCTATCTATGTCCTGGTGCCCATGGCTCCTGATACGTGAAGCACAATCACTTCTTCTTCAGCTCTCTCCTGGCATCATCATCAAGCTGTACTTGACCTAGATTCCCCTTTGGAGGTGGAATCCTCACATCCTTCCCCTTAGACTGGAAAGTCTATCTCTCGGCGTAAGATGTCCAGGTCCTGGGTAAGACATCCTGTAAGTCCCGGGTTCTGTTGGTAGTGTCCTGGAGCGTCGCTTGTCTAGTGGATTGGAATAGACCCCGAAGTGGATCTGCTAACCCCTCAACATACATATAGACCCTCCATGCCATGGAGAGGTCTGGCACCATCAAAGAGATCCTCAAGAAATCTGCAATGTAGGTATCTGGGCTCCCTGTCTGTTTGAGCCTCGCCAGCTCAACGAAATGTTGATCTGGATCCCTCCAATCAAATCGTTCCATCAGTATCCTGGTAAACTCAGCATATGATGTCACTATGGAGTGCCCCAATGTAACCATCCCATGAAACCACCAATCCTGGGCCTCACCATCCAATTGCAACGTTGCCACCTTGATGGCCTTAGCCTCCGAAATCTGATTAAGCTGGAAATAAATGTCCAGATTCTCCACCCAAGACTTTACCGAACTATTTGATGAGCCATCAAATGTAGGCAAGTGGAATCTACTTGCTACACGATGGGTGTCGCCATCATGGTAATGCCGGTACCCTCTGTGATGATCGCGGGGTCTGCTATCCCGCTAGAGCTGAATAAAATCTCTGAATGAGAGGGCTTCCCTGAACTCCTGCCCATAGGCCTGATACTCTGCAAAATAATTGCCCATATGCCTGGGCTCTGCCTCCTACTAGGCTGCGGCCCCCGTGTCTGCTCCTAAGAAGGTGGGCATGGTAGAGTGTGTAGGGGCATGTGAGGGCCCCTGCTGCACAATATCATGCTGCTCTGGCAAGTGATGGGATGCACTTGATCCCTCACCGATCTGAAAAACTTGTGGGCTCTCCCGCTATCTAGCCTTTGCTGCCATGAATCTCTGCCCCATCACCTCAATCTGCGTCGACAGACCCTGCACTAATTTGAGGAGCATATCCGCAAATATCTTCCCATCCTCATCTGCCAGCTGCTCTGCATCCACTACTGGCTCTCTCTGTTCTGCGTCTATGACAGGTTCCTCTTGTTTTGCGTCTGCCACAAGAACACAATCTCCCTCTCCGTAGGTATTCTCCAACCTACGCCCAGTGTCTCTGTATCTCTGACCTCTATAACAGATATAGGGTTTTTCCCCCGGTGCCATAGATTGCTAGCTCCACAGGCTGAGCCAGATCTATGCTCTGATACCAATGTAATATCCCTAACGTAGAATATTCCTCAAACCCCAGCAAAATCTCCAACCAAATATGTGCAAATGATATAATAACCCAGAAGTGATAAAATAACAGTGGAACAACATATAATAATGTAAACCGGAAATATAAGTAGATACACAAAAAATGCAGCGAGAAATGCTAAGCCATTTTATTATACTGAGCAATAAATGAGTACAAGAGGTGATTAGATAGATGGCACCTCGACTTGCATAAAGCAAGTGAAGAAATACTCTCAGAATGACAAGAATGGCCACTCTGCATGGATGCTACTGCTACTAGAAAAAAATGATGATTTGGAGCTACTCCCCTCCTCAAAAAAAGCTAAAACTCTGGATACGGGCTCTACTCAAGAAACCCAGAAAAACTCAGAAAGCTTTCCTGGAATGGCCTCACATTGATCTGTGTCCCAGCTACTGGAAAATTGTCATGCTCCTGCTACTACTGGAAATCAAATGAGGATTGGGGGTTGCTCCCCTCCTCAAAAAAGGCTGAAACTATGGAATCAGACTCTACTCAAGAAACCCAAAAAAACCCAAAAAACTTTTCTGAAATGGCCGACCCCCGAAAATCACCCCCTTGGGGATTTTGCACAGTTCCTCAAAGGCGTTGATGAAACTGTTGCTGAAATGGTAATGAAACTGCTACTGAAATACTGATGAAACTCCTGCTGGAATGCCAATGGAAATACCTTGCCCGAGCAGGCACTCGAAGTCCCCCAAGGCTAACAGTGAGATCTCCAAATGGAGACACTCAATGCACTAAACAGTGCTGCAGACTAGCTAAACAGCCAGCGTGCTCTAAGTCGAAATGACTATCACAAATGCTCATAACTAGAATGATCC
>APFE030040516.1:241644-252981 GCA_000404065.3 Pinus taeda | reverse complement strand
TTTCTTTGTCTCCATCGAAGTCTGAATCAGAGTATCCAATCAAGCTGAAGTCGTCCACCTGTGCATACTTGATTCCAAGGTCTTGAGTTCCCTTCAAGTACCTTAGAACTCTTTTTGCAGCAGACCAATGTCCCTCACAAGGCTTTTGCATAAACCTGGAGAGGATTCCAACAGCAAATGAAATGTCTGGTCTGGTAGTAGTGAGATAGATGAGACTTCCTATAAGCTGTATGTACTTTGTTGCATCCTCAAATTCCTTTCCTTCAATAGATGTGGGCTTTAAGTTTTGTTCCATTGGAGTAGAAAGAGGATTTCACTCTGTCATGCCAAATCTGTTTAACAAATCTCCAATGTATTTCTTTTGAGAAAGAAATATGGATTTTGGATGTTGGGTTACTTCAATGCCAAGATAGTAATGAACATAGCCTAAATCAGTCATTTCAAAACTTTTTCCCAATTCCTTCTTTATGGATGCAATGTAGCTTTCATTGTTCCCTATCATCAAAAGATCATCTACATATACCACAAGATATACAACTGTTTTGCCAACTTTCTTGACAAATAAGTTGCATCATCAAGATCAAAATGATTGAAGTTGAGTTTCAGAAGATGCTCAGTTAGCTTTTCATACCAGGCTCGTGGTGCTTGTTTGAGGCCATACAAGGACTTCACAAGTTTGCATACTTTATGTTCATGTCCTTTCACAGCAAATCCTTCAGGCTAAGACATTAAAACATTCTCTTTTAGATCTCCATTTAAGAAAGTAGTTTTTACATCCATTTGATGGACTTTCCAACCGTTCTGAGCTGTTAGGGCAAAGAGTGTCTAGATGGTGGCCCATTTTGTTGTGGGGGAAAAAGTATCCTCATAATCAACCCCTTCCTTCTGTGCAAAACCTTTTGCCACAAGCCTAGCTTTGTGCTTGTCAAGTGAGCCATCAACTTTATACTTGCTCTTGTAGACCCACTTACAGCCAATTGGTTTGGTTCCTAATGGAGGATCAACTAGCTTCCAAGTGCCATTATTTATGAGGGCATCATACTCCTTTTTTATCACTTCTTTCCATTCATCATGAGAAGTAGCTTCTTTGAAGGAAGTTGGTTCAAAATCTGTAGTCAAGTTCAATTCACAATCATAAGAAACATCCATATCAACAGGTGAATTAGAGTCATCTACATCACCTCCATTTTGTCGGTTTGAATTTCTAGTTCCTGCCTTTCCAACTTCATCAGGATGAACACTTTCAAGTATCTTTGTTAGCCCCTTTGGGGGACCTTTCTCAAATGGTCCAGGCTACTCCGTTGATTGAGTTGGGACTGAATCAAGATTGAGCCTCCCAATTCTATTAATCACATCAATTAAAACATCATCCATTGTTAGAGTTCCATGAAAGGGAGAGTGTACTTCAGAAGAAGATTCCACATATTGATCTAGTATAGGAATCCCCCCTTCAAGATGTGGAATCTGATTATCAAATTCTTGAAATTATTTTGCATTTGCGAATCTATCCAAGCGATCAAGCTGCCGCTCAACAACATTGTCAGTTTTGGATCATTCAAGAAAAATTACATCTCTAGATACAACAAACTTTTTATTACTTCATCATAGAGATGATATGCTTTGGAGGTGTTTGAATACCCCAAAAAGATACACTTACGACTTCTAGCACCAAGTTTGTTTCTATGTACGTTTAGTATCAAGGCATAACAGGTGGAACCAAAGACCCTGAGATGCTTTACCGAAGGAACATGTTCATACCACATTTCATATGGAATCTTGTTTCTAATTAGCATTAGATGGACATCTATTCTTTATATATGTAGCACATAGAACAGCATCAGCCCAAAACATTATCTTTACATTTTTGAAGAAGAGCATGGATCGTACCATATTTAAGATTGTCCTATTCAATCTTTCAGCTACACCATTCTGTTGGGGATTATAAGGCACAGTTGTTCGATGTTTGATCCCATGTTGGCGAAGATAGTTTTAAAATTCATTTGATGTGCACTCTTTTCCATTATCAGTACGAATAGACCCAATATTAGATTGTGCATAATTTTCAATCCATTTATGAAAGTTCTTAAATGTTTGAAAATCATCAGATTTCTTCTTCAATAAATAAACCCAACACATTCTGGTGTAGTCATCAATAAATGTCATCATATATTTATTTCCATTTGCAGAAAGAACATGCATTGGACCACATAAATCTAAATGAATGAGTTCAAGTTTTCTATGTGCTCTTGAATGTGACTCATGAAAAGACAGTTTGCTATGCTTTCCTAGAATACAAGCATCACATTCCTTAAGTTTCCTAGGAATTGTAGTTCAAATGTCCAAATCTAGCATGCCATAATAAACTTGATGGAAGTGTACCTTCTTCATCATGAGAATTGTATGAGAAATGTTGTGCACGAGCAGAGGTTCCTTGTAGCTTAAGAAGCCTTTCGTCTTCTATTCCCCTCATGACAAGTGAGTGGTCAGATGCTTTTGTTACCTCAAGCTTGCCATCAAACATATGAATGGAGTGACCTTGCTGGTGGATGTGGACCAAGGACAACAAGTTTCTCTTGAGTTGTGGGAGATATAGAACATGATGCAGAAGAAAGTCTGGAAGACCAGGCAGTTTAAGCCTGATTGTGCCAAGCCCTGATGGCTTGATTTTTGATTGGTCTACAAAGTATACTACTCCATCAATATTGTCAGTAAATTCTTCAAAAAATCCTTTTCTATGAGTCATGTGGCAGGTTGCTCCTGAATCAAGCAACTAATCATTTTTCCAAGAAGCAAGTGAAGCATTAAATAAATCTTCATTTACTCCAATGTTACATTGTGCCACAACATAGTGAGTGGATTAAGGTTCTTTACCTTTGTCTGTATCATCATTTTACCTTTCCATTGGTTTCTTTGCTGCTCAATTTTGTCCCATGGTAGCTTGCATGTAGAGGCATCATGTGATCCATTTCTTTTGCACCGTATGTAGCGCAAATCTCCCTTTTCTCCTTGAGAGTGTTTGCCCCCCTTGCCTCTGAAATATCTTCCTCTTCCTCTTCGACCACCTCTTCCTCTTGAAGAATATTGACCAGGATGCTTTTCTTTATGAGCAAGGCACACAACCTCTTCAGAAGTTTCAGGGGCTTTCTTCTTTCCAAAAGCTTTCTCTCTTTCAGCAAACTTTTTTGCAAGAGAGCCAAAGGTGATATCTTTGAGATTTCCATTTGCTTGCAATGACTCAAGATAATTGGAGTAAGTAGGATAAAGTGCCTTGAGAAAAGTGATAAGAGGAATATCCAATTCAACCTTCGTGGATTTGATATCATGCTTTATAGACTTTACTTCAGATGCAAGAGCAAGAGGATCATTATTTTGCAGTTCAAGAGTGAAGAGTTTAATCATGAGTTGAACAAATTCGAGTGCAGAATGTGACTCATAGAGTTCTTTTAGCTTTTGTAAGGCTTCAAAGGCAGTTGAAAATGACGAAATATGGTGACTCACTTCTTGATTTATACATGTTGTGATTAATGCATAAGCTTTATTGTTCTTGTTTTCCCAAATGACGAGCTCTTTGTCTGAGGTAGGTTGTTCTGGTTCATTGTCTCCATCTACAACACACACTCCTTTCCACAAATCATTGAAAATGAGGGTGTGTTTTATCATCCGGGACCACTCAGGATAGTTCTCCTTGCCAATGAGAACTATTCCCACAATAGATATGATTGAATGCATACTGTAAAAAATACTTCTGCTGCAATTTTTTTTTTCTCCTAATGGAAAAAAATGTATTTTTGATATGACTGGACAGAAAATTCAAATGTCAATATGCAACACTGTAAATGGATGTAAATACACAAAACTATACAGCACATTCAACTGGACAGTGCTCTGAATTGGACAGTGTACATACAAAAATTTATAGCGCATTCAACAGAGGTATATACAACACTCCAATAGTGTCTCTCAACTACCACTGTGGGCTCAAATCAACGCAACACTTTACCAATACACCACCGCAATGAACAATGCAACTTCAAAACAGTTCAACTCATACCATTTAACATATTTTACATGGCTTACCAATGTCCCAAAACAACGTTCAACGTATGGCATACCAACACAGCTTTAATACAATGCCAAACAGTGTGAAGATGCTAGCCAGCAGTGTATCACTTGACTTATGCGAGTGTTGTTGTACCTTAGATAATTTTCATTGCGCATTTGAATAGTGATTACCATGTGGACTATAACTTTACTTGAAGAGATGCCAAAATATTGAAAAGTTTATAAGTCAAAGTTTGCAAAGATTAGACCTTGTAAACAGGTAACTAGATGAAATTTATATATTCAGCTAGCATTAATATAATACCAGGCTAGTGTTAAAAAAATACTAGGCCAGCGTTAAAAAAATACCAAGCCAATGTTAATATAATACCAGGCCAGCGTTAAAAACTTTTTGCAAGATTGGAATCCGTTCAGAGTCCTCTTTGGCTCTTCGGAACATGCACCAGCAGAATTCCCATCGTCTTAGGATGACCCAACAACTCCAGCAAGGTTTTGAAACAATGGGTGGAATGGTTCATTCAACACAGGGAAACAATTCAAACGTTATGTTGTTGCTTCTTCGAACAGTGCTTTAGACAGTGGCAGTGATCATGGAGGGGACAAAGAGTAGTAGACAGTGGATAGAAAGTAGTAGGCAGTGGACAAAGAGCAGTAGGTAGAAGGGAGTTACGACTATTTTGGGAGCTGACTTTGATACCATGTCAGACCAGGTAGTAACTCCTCAACCAAAATTGATTCATATATCTTATTCCTTCAAGTAGGTCTCCATTATATACATGAGGGAGAGACCGTTCACTTCATCTCCTGATGACTGTTCATATTACTTATTTATCTATTTACATTAAATTAACCCAATGCTAATGATTAGGTGTCAACAGGTAGGTTTTGATGAGATGAAAGCATGACCCAACGTAGGAATGCATATAGGAGCCATGATTAGTTAAAAATGATAAAGCACAATTTCAAATAGTTAAACTAGCTCAAGGTCCTCCTTCTAGCACCAAAAAAGTTGAAGGCTCAAAAATATCTCCTTACAACATTATAAGGGAGACCACTCGATCAACAATTGAGAGCAGTTCCTTTTCTCTTGAAATGGTGATTCTGACTTGCTAAACTAGGCCGAGTTACCCTCTCTCTATCTCTACTAGCTTAAAATATGACTTTCTCCTACCAATAGAGAAGAGACATGAGATTATTCTTCTTGCTGATCACAGAAGAAAGTGATCCTTGAGATGATATGGGGCTCAGTCAAGCCACAATTAAAGTTTTCCTCTTTGAGGGAGGACTTGTAGAATACAAAAAGTAGAACTAAATGTAAAGTATATTATAATATGCATCTAATCCTAGAGCTATATCAATTGAAGGAATGATTAGTCATTCTCTCAATCAAGAGAAATCTAAAAGGATGGGAAAAGAAGCATGCAGGAATTGAAATAAAATGAAGGAACTAGACCAGGAAAATAGTTCACAATATCTAATCCTTATTAAAATAATTATGAAGAACTAAATGCCTAATAAGTAGTTACTAGACACTTAACTGTAAATAAATCCAACTCCTAATACACATATGCATACGAACAAGAAATTCATGTCATAATATTGTAGTTCAAATAAAATGGCATGTAGAAAATCGGGAAATTTAAATCTTTAAATTGTTAGATAGCTAGCTAGCCAAAAGAAATACAAATCTGTTCTTATACAACTCTCAGTTTTCAATGACACATTTCTGATTAATTTTGCAAGATATTTTAATCACAATTTTAAATGAGCTAATAATTAAAGTTTCATAATAGTGCTAAAGCCAACTAAAATACTCATGCAACATGAATGCAATTAAAAGTTGAAGAATTAATTTCAATAATTAATGCAAACAGTAGTGCTCTTCATATACTTACATAAATGAATTTTATTACAGAATTGAATCAAGTTACATGAACCCCAAAAGACTACAATAGTGCAAATCCCTACATACAGCAACTCAATCTTTGTCTGTAAAGAAGACTTCAATCTCACTACAATAGTTCACATGAGCACTCAACTCCCTCTATAAACATGTTACAATCCCAAGTATTACTCCACTTCTCTTCCTCCGGGATTTGAATCCCCCTATTCATATTTTAACCGTGCCTATCAATTCATATCATGCAATTCTATTCATCTAATTTTTCTCGTGGTAAAAATTCTTTATATAATCTATGAAGAGATTATTTATACAGAGCTTGAGGTGAAATTGTGAAAATATGAGCAACTCCATGTATCTCTCCACAACTGAGCAATTAAATCAGGTAGTTATTTCTTCTAGTTGAATCACAGGCCAAATGTGTGACACCTCTGTTGATAAAGTGCCCAATTTAGATTGTTCTTGAGTTCAATTTATTTTATGTCAACCACTACTGAGAAAAGTGCTAGACAAGTTTGCGCTCTTCATGGTATTAGTCTTCGTTTAAGCTTTTTCTTTGACTTTCACTTTGGATCTTGACACATGGCTGAGTGATTGTTGATCGAATGATCTATTCTAATTGGCCTCGATGTTTTCCTGTAAGAGTGAAATTAAAATTAGCCATGACAAAAATTCAATAAGCATATGACTAAAGACCTTTTAATTTTAATGAAGTATCTTTTCTATTAATAAGACAATGACCCCTTACACGTGACAATTGGCAAGAGCTAAGTGGTATCAATGATAAGCTTATTACAACTTTAAAAACGAGACCATGCAAAATATTTGTGATATGGGAAGCTTCGATATGGAGCGGATGCAAAATCATGATTAGACCAGAACTAATACCATATTGGGTCCATAACCAAATCGGCAATCAGAGGATAAAGTCATATCAATGATTTTACATATGTGACATTTCAATATTATAAAATTTCCCACTATAGATCACTTGATAATGCAATATACTAAAGCAAAATACTTGATCTACTTCTACAAACAAAATTGTTGAAGCTTAATCGATTTTGAGCAAGATCAAATAGAACACATATAACAGAGAATGAGAAATCAATCACACATGAACACATAAGAATACTCTAGGGAAAGCCTCAGCTAAAAACCCCGATCTTTGTATTATCATATAAGTGGAAATATGTCCATATTACACAAAGTTTTAACTCACAAGCTATCCAGCTCTCAGTACAATCCCTCACTGCTACTCATAGACAGAGTAGACACAACATATGACTTTGCTCAGTCCTCCAAGCCTCCTATTTCCTTGCGCAGTTTCTCCTGGGTCCTCTGGCTGCCACCTGTGTGAATTCACCTCACACACAACTCACCAAACTCAGAAGTAACTACACAATCTCCAAGGAATGAATTCCTTCTGCATGCAAGAGATATCCTCAATGGAATATTCCTCCAATTGATAGTAGACTATCCCATCATTTGATCTCAACTGGGTCCCTGACTAAACTGACATGCATGAGTTATTTATGAGAGAATATTTAGTTATCTGAAGTGCAATAGTTACATGGATGCATGCATTAACTAACTAAACTCACAATCAGTTCCACAAACTATTGGAACTAATCTAACTCAACTTAACTTAGTTAACTGAGCTAACTAATTACAACTCAAAGTACAACTCATCCTCATCTGCTTAATCAAGGGATAACTTCCTCAATCAAAGGGGAAACTATTGCATGTCTTCACATAAACTTCATGTTTAATTTTCTACCACTAGTTAACTCAAGATAAATTAATTAATTATTTTACAAACAGTTGCTATGATCAAATTCGAATTTTAATTCTCAATCTTAATTCAGGGACTAACTAAAATTGGAATGTATCCTGAAATGCTATTTATAGCATTGCTATTTTTAGCACTTTTATTTTAATATTTCTTGTTGCTATTTTAAATAAATATTTCCGATATGAGAGCGGATGCGAAATGACATTCAACTCTTTTTTATATCTATATCGGATCCACAATATCGAAGCTTTGTTTCAACAATGTCATATCAGAGGTCTCATTGAAAAGTTTCTGATTAGATAGGTGGACATGATCTTATTAATCAATGTTAAAACACATATCAGATCTTGATATCACAGGTTTGAATTGTCGCAATATAACCAAAGTTGTGTACTGCAGGCGCAATTTTGTATTAGATCACCGTAATAAAACGAATTCGGTCCGCAATATTGACAATTTTAAGACGTGTGATAATACTAAAGTTCCAATGAGCGGAAATAAATTTTTTATATTAAATCGAACCTATAATTATATCAGGTATGGATATCGGAGTGAATAATGCATCGGATATCGGAAATGGATGATTATCAGAAGTCAAAGATTGGAGGCCTTTCAATATTGACAATGGAGAGGAAGACTTTATCACAAATCAGTGATCGATAATGAATGATTATCGCATATCGGAGATCAAAGGTTTTGAATGGACTCTGATATGTTGGAGCGGAGAATGATGTTGCATGTGGGATCCTCCGATAGTGCTTATATACAATAGTCATAATTTGGTTTAAAATATAATATACTGAAATCTTTTGAAAGAGATACCACTTATGTGTTTCATAGTTTATGTATCTTTATTATTATAAAGAGCTAGTGTCATATGTATCAGAGAGTTTTGGTATCAGAGAATTCTAAATGAGTTGCTCCGATGTCATAATTGTGAAAACTCCAATATGACTCTATTATAAAAAGGTTTCTCTAACAAATAAACTACAACCACTCATATATCAAAGATTTTGAAAGAAATCTTCCGATAGTAATAAGTCCTGAAGTTCGAGTTCGTCATATTCACTTTTTGAAAAACATAATCACTAATAATAATAATAATAAATATCTTGGTATTGGGGGCTAGAAATAATGAACATTTATACAATTGATTAGGTGAGGGTAATGAAAATGTTCGATCATCAGCGATGCAATATTTTCAAACCAAATGTCCAAATGAAATCAAAGGAGTTATGATAAGAATATAAAAACAAAATGAACTCATTTAGGCAATCCAAACTCTCAACATCGAATAATAATATGACCAACCATCCAATTAAAAAGTCCCCATAAGATCCCCATAATGAAAATATATAAATAATAGGGAATTAAATTTTTACCACAACACTACCCTAAATAGAATATAACATTAAATATATTTATAACATTATATTTTCAAAACCTATAATTTATAAACATATATAAGTTTTAGTAAATTAATTACTAAATATATAATCATATATATTTGATTCTTTAGTATATAAATAAAATAATAATTCATAAAGAAATATTTATATTTAATAATAAATTATAAAAATTTAATGGTTATCATAAATTATATTTCTAAATTTATATTTGAAATCAATATTGTCATATAAATTATATTAATTTTTTTATATGAAAATATAAAGCCTCACAATATATAAGTTTTATAAAATAAATTATAAATATCTAAATTTATATAAATATAATTAAATTATCCTAATACTAGTAAATAGGTGTAAATGAGAAAGTAAATAGGTGTAAATTATTTCTCAAGTTTAACAGCAAAATTAGTAATAAAAAAATCTTATATTTTATGTGTTTATACTGAATAGAGTGACAAAGTGAAATAAACCTAACTCCCTAGGTGCTTACCTATGTCTTTTCAGTAGACACTACTAAATAAAAAAAAAAAAAAATCTTATATTTTATGTGTTTATACTGAATAGAGTGACAAAGTGAAATAAACCTAACTCCCTAGGTGCTTACCTATGTCTTTTCAGTAGACACTACTAAATAAAAAAAATTCTTGATAGATAACACTTCATTTTCATTGGGCTATCGATTTAGGTTTCCCAAGCTAATTAATATATAAATTATGAAAAAAAATCCATTAATATTTAAATTGAGAAAGAAAGTTGATGTAATAATTTAACTGAAAGGAAGATAAAAATTTAAAAGCAATATGTTGAAATAAACAATATTATTTGATTTTAGTGGTGAGTTAAAAATTTATATTGATGTACAAAAAATAAGAAATTTGGGATGGTGATAAATTCAGATCAAAGTTTAGTAAAGAGGATTAATTACTTGAAGAAAATTAATTTGGAGATTGGAATTAATGATTATAACCGTTAGAAATTGTAATCATTATCATATGTGGAGTTAGTTAAAAATATAGAGTAAGTTAATTGAGTGATTAAGGGATTGAGTATTAAATCAAGTTAACTGATAGATTACTTTTAGTGTGTGGTTGCATGCCAAAATATTTTAGGAAGGTTGCTAGTTGGAAAATGATAAGTACCCTTCACCAAGGTTATTGTAAGAATCATGTTTTGTGTGATCTCATGTATTTTCTGTGTTAATTCATGCTTTGTCTCTTTAGCTTTTCCAATAAATCAGTATAAGAATTAAAATATTTCTGGAGTAAGAGAGTTTACGATTGCAGCTTCAACAGCTGTAATGTGTGACTGATTAAGCACGAAGATGGGAGGCTTTTGAATATCGACAATAGAACAGAAAACTTTACCACAAATCGGTGATCGACAATGAATGATTATCGCATATCAGAGATTGGAGGTTTTGAATGGAGACACATAACAAAAATGTCGATATGCTATCTATGATATGTTGGAGCGGAAATTGATGTGGCATGTGGGATCCTCCGATAAGCATCCTCCGATAGTGCTTATATACAATAGCCAGACTTTGGTTTAAAATATAGCACGCTGAAATCTTTTAAAAGAGATACCACTTATGTGTTTCATAGTTTATGTATCTTTATTATTATAAAGAACTAATGTCATATGTATAAGATTTTTGGTATCAGAGAATTCTAAATGAATTATTCTAATGTCATAATTGTGAAAATCTGATATGACTCTACTGTAAAAAAAATCTCTAACAAATAAACTACGACCACTCATTTATCAAACATTTTGAAAGAAATCTTTGGATAGTAATAAGTCTTGAAGTTTGGGTTCATCATATGACTTTTTGAAAAATATAGCCATCAATAATAATAATAATAAATATCTTGGTATCCTGGGCTAGAAATAATGAACATCTATACAATTGATTAGGTGAGGGTAGTGAAAATGTTTGATCATCAGCTAGGCACAATTTTCAAACCAAATGTCCAAATGAGATCAAGGGAGTCATGATAGGAAGATGAAAACAAAATAAACTCATTTAGGCAATCCAAAATCTCAAAATCTAATAGTAATGTGACCAGCCATCCAATTAAAAAGTCCCTATAAGATCCCCATAATGAAAATAAAATGAATAACAGGGAATTGTATTTTTTTTACCCTAAATAAAATATAACATTAAAATA